>CAKAOI010003303.1:3395-35998 GCA_916701655.1 Sebastiscus albofasciatus
TATATATATAACTGTTATAACACTCATAGTCAAGCTGATCACGATAAGTGAGTTCTGTTTTAATGCCATATTAGCACAGTTGCCATTGTGCTCTTTTAAGACATATAATACAAATGCTGACTCTCAGTCTCTAACTTACTGTAAGCGAAAGCAATGCATGCTGAGAATATAACAGTTGCTCCGGCATGCAAAGACAGAGAGAGAGACTGCTGTCTCACTTTGTGCCACTGACAGCACAATTTAGCCGAACGTATAATTATGTGGCAAATTAGAACTGGAGAATATTTAATGGAGAGTCCGTCAGGTGCAACCTATTTTGCAAAGTAGCTTTTGCTCATTAATACGACACAACATTAATGTTGTGTTATTCATGTTGCAATTTGGAGACGCAGGTTTTAATTTGTGATTTGATGCTTTCTCATTTTCGAGTGGAAGTTAAAAACCGAAACTCAAAAAAAATAGCACAACCCACGTTGATGTTTTGGTTTTACATCCCATCACCAAGTTCATGTTGTGATTTTGGTTGCATGCTCTGTTATAATTGTGATCCATTGTTGTTGTCATACTCTATGTTAGCTGTGTTAATGCTTATGAAGTGCTGTATTTGTTATGTTAATGCTAACAACTAGTAGTGCTTTAATTGTTTTATGTACAGATTAAATTATCTCATTCGTATTGTAAAGTTCTATAACTATCCATTTGTGTAAAAGACTGCTTCATCTTATTGAACCCATCTCCATTATCCATTCTTTTGTAACCCAAAACCGTGCTCGCCTCTTCATCTAACCACATCCTCGTCTTCCTCTCTCTCTCTCTCGTGGCCTTTCCCCCAGGATTTGTGAGCTTCGACAACCCAGGTAGTGCCCAAGCTGCCATCCAATCAATGAACGGCTTCCAGATCGGCATGAAAAGACTCAAGGTGCAGCTCAAGAGGCCGAAGGACGCCAACCGCCCCTACTAGCCCCCCGCCCCAGCCAGCCGCCGCCACCCTGGCGGCCGGGGCAGCCGTCGCACACAGGGAAAGACAGGTCAGACACAGACACTCACTGACTCCTCTGGAAACATTTGTTGTCACTTTAGTTTGATAGGTGATTAGCTGAACCAACGCATGCACAACCGCTGCATATCATATTGACAAAAGCTCAAATGGCAAACCCATTCACGGCGCTGCCTGATGTTCTCTCAGTAACCTTTTATAAATGTCATAAAACATCTGCAGATGCCTAATAACTAGCTGATCATCTGCAAATTGCTTGTAAAGAATAGTGATGAATTTTTACCACTTTGTTGATAGCTTCCATTTGTAAATGTTAATTCCACCTACGTTATTATGACTCATTATTGTATGAGATTTTTTGTTACCAGTTATCTTATGGGCAGCAATACAGGCTTAAAGAGGACCTATTATGCTAATTTTCAGGTTCATACTTGTATTTTGGGTTTCTACTAGAACATGTTAACATGCTTTAATGTAAAAAAAAATGCTTTACTTTTCTCATACCAGCTGTACTGCAGCACCTCTTTTCACCTGCTGTCTGAAACGCTCTGTTTGAGCTCCTGCCCCGCCCTCTCGAAAAGCCCAGTCTGTTCTGATTGGTCAGCTGGCCCACTCTGTTGTGATTGGTCAACCGAACCAAACTCTTCGGACTCCGCTCCAACTCCGCTCTAACTAACTTTGTTTGAGGGCGTGCCAAACTAACCACTAGGCAGGTATTATGCAAATGCATTACTTGGTGACATCACCACGTTACGGAAGAAAAGGCGTTTCAAGCAGTTCAGGCGCAATGTTTCTGTGGGGCAGAGTCTCTCCCTTTGGTGTGGACTAGGGATGTCACTGTGAAGAAATTTTCCCACCGGTGTAACCAATTACACCGGACATTTTACAAGAAAAGACGGCGCTCAATATATGTAGAGCGCTTACTTTGATCTTTACTGTCGGCTGGCCTTTGTGTGTCTGGCCCCTCCAGTCCAGCTTTCGCTGCGAGGCCGCAGGTTTCCACCTGGAGCCGTTGAGCCGTGCACACCAACTGTGACCGTTTCGTCCTCCGCACGGCGATGGCCTCATTAATGTTATGGTTCCCTTACAGCATTGGGTTTAAATCTGAAATATTGCCAAATAGGCACTTTTGCTTTTCGTTTGTCACCAAATCCTTCGCCATCGTGTTGTCTGTCGACTCTCTCTCATCTCATGTGTGTGAAATCTGACTCCTGCTACTCTGTGCTGAGACTCCGTACAGAGCAGACACATTCACTTTCAGATTGTAGTGTCCATCGTCCAACTATGTATTGATATCACACCGCTGATACGCCAAACTGAACTAAATGGGTTTTATTTCTATAAAAAAGCAAAAAGACGGTGGGAGCGGTGGGCAAGTAATGTAATCTGTGTATGCCTGACCACCGTGTAACACCCGTAACACCGACTACCGCAGCAAGCCTAGCATGGACTTTGGGTTTTCTAACTTTGCCAGTAACTTTTACATGTACAAAAAACTATATAACACACTAAAGGAAAGGGGAAAAAGAAGAACAGACAAAGCAGACAACATAAAAATACAGTTTCAGTAATCTCTACAGTTTGCTGACAGTATATTAGGAATATAATGTTAAATATATTAGTTTATTCCCATCACTATGTCATGAATCTCTATGCCCTCAGCCGCGCAATTGATATAAATATGCCAGTCAGTTTTCATGGCTGCTTGAAACAAACAAAGCTGCAGGAGCATTTACTTACACGAGGCCTCCTCCATTTGTAGTACAGCTTTACAGTAAGTGACCCTGTATGTTACCCTGTAGGTAAAAGATAATTGGTAAATGGTTCAGTGTGTTGCACAGGGAAGGAATTGCTTCCAAGGGAGAGGCATTTATTACCCCTCAGGCGGGTAATTGTGCTGTTCCTCTTTGTCTCCTCCCTTCATCTGTGTGATGGAGAGTTTAGGCTGCGTCGTTCATTCACCACTGATGACTTCATTCAAGGGCAACTTATCACCCACTCACAAACTAACTGAACCATACCAGACGCCGGTGTCCCGAGGCAAATCACTGCAGGAAGAATAGCGCGCCGATCTCATATGAATGTGTCACAAAATATGTGGCACCATTACTTTTGATTTATAAAAACGTTTTCGACAGAGCGGTGGAGGAAACGTCTCTTTTTGATTTCCGTTTCTTTTTGCCTGAGATTGACACACAATGTTTGAAATGTCACCGGATAAACAAGCATATTGCATTCCCAGTTCTACTATTATTATATCTAAGTATAATAATAATGCACTATTATGGCAAAGAGTTATCCGACTGACGAGTCCGTATTCAGACGACTATTTAACTGCTAATGACACATGACGTTTAAGGTGTGCCGTGATTAAAATCCCTTCATCGTTTCAAAAACAGGATTAAACGGTTTGATTTAAATAAAAAAACAAAACTTAATTGTTTTTCGCATAGGAGATTACAACGGCGTCACTGCCAGGGAGCTAAATTAATTCACTGCAGGGTGAGCACTGATTTGTTTTCAACATTGTCTCAACAATATTATCTTTGTTTATCCGTACCAGAACTTAGAGTCTCAGTGCTGACGAAGATGCTTTACTATAAATACATATACCACTGCTTCATCTCACATGTAAATACAGCAAGTATCAACAGTAAACAAGGACATATAAAGAATTTAAAAATCTCAATATTTCCCCTATTAACTTTTCTTTAGCTTTCTGATGTAATGTATGAATTTGGTCTCTTATGTAATGAATGTTTGTTTAAGCCCTGAAGGACAAGCAGTCTCTTGGAAATGTCTATAGAGATCCAAGTAAATAAACAAATGAACAAAAAAAAAAAACAGTCATACAATTAGAGCAAATAATGGTTGGATACTTGCAGCTCCTTTAAACACACAACTGATGATATCAGGTATAATTATAGCGAAAACTAACAAAACCCGGACTCTACAGCCACGGTAGCAGCTCTGAGAGGCTGTACATGCAGTCCTTTGAGCTAAATGCTAACGTCAGCATGCTAACATGCTTACAATGACAACGCTAACATGCTGATGTTTAGTGGATATCATTTTTACCCAACCCATTCTCAATCCCAGGGTGTCAAATACTGATGCTTTGTCACGGCCGTCGATGTGTGATACCGCCGCTCAAGGCACCCTTTATCGCTGGTATCAGACGCACCGGGCTTTCCATTAACTACTATGTAAACCCAGTCCCGTGCATTGAGTTTCACTTTAACGTGACAATCAGCTGTTTGTTCGTGCCCCGTATTCACAATGTTCAGTTTCATTTTCCCTTCACGAACATAGTAGTTTTAAGCCCAACCATGTTGTTTTTTCCTAAACCTAACTAAGTGGGTTTGTTGCCTAAACCTAAAGTGACACCAAGGGGCATGACAAAGCGGCAGTACGTGACGAGTTGGGATGAGAAAGTGTTTACTATGTTCACCATCTCAGTTTAGAGTGTTAGCATGCTCCCATTTGCTAATTTGCACTAAACACAAAGTACAGCGGAGGCTGATGGGGATGACATTAGTTTTGCAGGGATTTGGCCAAAGTGTTGGACCATTAATAAAGTCATGGCAATCCATTCAAAAGTTGTCAAAACAATTCGCTACAAAACACAACCTGATGGTGGCACTAAAGGAAAGGTCTTGGCATCGCCAGAGTCATTTAGGTACAGCGTCTCAAACCATGAATGAGAACTTTAACCTGCAATCACCAGAGTCATTAGGATTCATCCTCTGGTCACCATGAATATCTGTAGCAATTTGCAATCCGTCCATGACTTGTTGGGATATTTCTCTAAAATCTAAAAATGTCAACCTCATGGTGGCGTTAAAGGAAAAGTCATGGAATCCCCAAAGTTGGTAGGATTCATCCTCTGGGTACCATGAATGTCCAAACCATCGGATGGTACTCCAATAGTTGTTGAGATATTTCAGTCTGGACCAAAGTGGTGGACCGACCTATCAACTGACAGATCAGCAGCCTGGTCTCCTAAAAATGACGTTCCCATACGACTAAACTGCATTGTGAATTACGTTTCGAGGGAAACGTATTTTGTCACAGATTACGTTCTAATGATAGTTCGCAGAACTCCACGTAGGGAGGAGATCGAGGTGGTTGGACAAACACCGGGCTCTCTCCCAGGAGACTGCTATTTGAAACTAAAAGCCAACGTTCACTTATTTTAATCATGATATTTTTTAGTAAACCTAACAAAGTAGTTTTGTTGTCTAAACCTAAGCAAGTAGTTTTGTTTGTTTTTGTTGTGTTTTGTTTAAATGTCGTAGTCATTTTAGCCAAACCATGATGTTTTTTACTAAATTGAACCAAGTAATTTTTGTTGCCTAAACCACTGTACTGTAGTTTTGTTGCATGTTTTGTTTCAATTTACAATGTTAACCACGTGTTTAAAACTGTTGTGTGTGACCCGAAGTGTGACCATAATCCGAGAGAAAATGAGTGTCCTTCGAAATGTAATTGAGAATGCCGTTTAGTTATATGGGAACTTAATTTTGTAGGAGACAGGGTTGCCCCGGGGGCCACATCACGAGCATGGCTAAAAATGTTCCTAAAATCATATGCTTTACAACCTTTTAATGTGCATGAAACACCAACTTCTTTCTGTTTTGTTTCCAACATATTATTGACTCAAGCAATTTCTTTTGCTTCTGTGCTTCTCAGGTTTTGTTGAGCTGAATCATATGTTGACTTCTTGCTGCCCGCCACTGAGTGCAAACTCAACATCTGGACCACTGAGGCTGCTTCAGAAACAGAGGAGAGAGAGAGAGAGAGCGATGACCGAGTCAAGGACACCTCCTTTTGGATGTACTAAAACTTTGGAACTCAGAGAGAATTTGTACCAGCCTGGTTAGCCCCAGGACCTTTTTTTCTTCTGCACACATATACACACCTCTTTCCCCCCACAAAAAACCCTGCTTGAATGACAGCTACCTTTTTCTGGACCACAAAAAACTTTTACTTGAACACTGAGAAAAAAAAAGTAAAAGAAACTCTATCAAACCTACTTACAATGACCAACCCCACTGAACTCTTAAAGGGAATATGGATGTCAAAAGTCCAACAAGAACAAAAACTTTTTAAAAACTGAATAGAAAATTGCCGTAGGAGATCTTTCTGTAAGATGGTTTGAGTTTGGGGCAATTGACTTTTGAAGACCAATTTATAAGACTTGAAACAAGAAGGGACAAGAAATTCTCGGAGAGAGAACTTACGTAGGGAATGTGATATTTTCAGGACACAAATTGGCTTCGATTTGGGATGGCCATCTTTAGCTCGGAGTGCCTGTCCGTTTCCAGGGGATACCGTTGCCAAGGAGAGCCATAGCAACGGTCTCCAGGGAGTCTTACCTGTCATTCCTTAGTTGTTTTAGGGACCAAAAGACCAAACATTTTTATTGCTGAGGACTTGTAGCTCTAATATACTCGGACCACTGCATCTCTTTCAGTCAGTGTTAACTGGTTGAGGAGTTGCACTTAAAAGAAGTGTACATTTCGAATATATACAACACATGTATATATACATATATATTGCTGATATGCTTTTTTGAATACAGGCAAAACTATTTCAGACGACCAAATGAGGTCTCTCACTTCGCTAGTTTACAATTACTCAAAATGTTTATTTTTTTCTCTTCTCATTTTGTCTCGGGAGGGATGGCGAGTGCATGGGAGGGGCTGCTCCGTATCACAGCCTTATCTTTTTTAACTTGACATCCTAACCTCATAGATAGAATAACATCAGAAACGTTTGAAATATATGAACTTGTTTATATTTGCAGTACATATATATGTATAACAAGCATTCAAGCAAATGTATTCATATATACAGGATATATGGATAAATAGATATTAATCACAAACAAATATATGTATTTATATGCACATATTTTATATATGTGTGTGTCTGTATATAGAGCGGCTACTGACTATGTTGAGCTGTAATTTTTTGTAGATTTTAGCTGGAGTTTGAAACATTGCTCTGCTTGGGAAGAATCGCAAATCTGGCAGCTCCCAAAAACTGCAGGCATTCCTATCTCTGATATATGCTGACACACAATATATTGCTAAAAAGATAACATGTGTGAGAAAACACACACATATGGTGTAAATATTATCTGAAAAATGCAAAAAGCCACATCTCAGTAGCAGGCTTTAAGAGAATCAGGCTAAATGATTTTAGAGGAAAAGGACAATTATCTTCGACTCTATTCCAAACATATCTTTTGAGCTTACACACACACACACACACACACACACACACACACACAACACACACACAAACACACACACAAACTTCTCTTTGAAACTTGAACCAAAATGAAAACGTCTCACAACCCTTTGCTCTCTTTTGCATTCAGTAAAGTGCATGTAGCGTATGGGGCTGTCACCATGTCAAGGTGTGCCTTGTCACCTGCAGAATCTGCCATCAAGCACTGTGCTCTCAGAAAACAAAGACAAAAAAAAACTAAAACTAAACACACACTACAGCAAGCAGCCAACGCGCTATTATGATGTCAAAACTACAGCCAGATCCATATCATTTCTCAGCCGCGTAGAGAGCTTCAGTGCATGTCCGATATAACAAACCCATCAGACCACTGTCGATGTCTTTGAAACAAAAAAAATGCATTTAGGATTAATAGACTCATGCGATTACACTTCAGATAAACGCGGGCATTAGGTAACCTGTTAGCACGGGTACTAACTATCAAAGGTGTGTGCGGGGCACCTGTGACTCTACGCTCCACTGGTTGGCGTCAAAAACTAGGGCGAAGTTCAGGGTTGACGTGGCGTGGCTTGATATGAGATGTGATTGAGCTCATCGGACCTGACATTAAGGTTTTAATGGTCATGAAGGTGATGTAATATTGATGAATATGTTCTAATTAGAGACCTGGCTTCCCATTGAACAGAATAAGGGAGCTTTTATTCCCATCCAGCAGTTAATGTAATACTTGACATGAAGCATATCCTTTAGAAGATGTTATATTGCCTTATGTTATACGTCCACCTCATACGATCAAATATACACATAAAAAGCATAACGAAACTGTAAAATGAAGCAATAAGAGTGAAAAGCCATTTACCCATTACAACTGCTGTATCACCGAGGCTGGTTTCATATTGCTTTAGCATACAGTTTCACAGTCTACAAAAACGGTATGAACAGCTACTATATACCTGCAAAAGGTCAACAGACTTGGATTTATTGGACCCCGCATTCAACACATATTCAGCTGGTGGAGATTACTCAATGAATATTTATATATATGAATATTTATAAGGCTATATGACACTTTGGAAGACAATGCTTCCTGTTGGGTGCTGTTACTAGTTTCTCCTATAAACTGCTCATTATGCCATTTCCCTAGTGTCTGTGTCTAACCTTTTAAGCAGATTGAATAATTTAACATTTACCTTCCAAATCCAGCGAGGCTAAAAGACGCCACTACACATCCCAGGACGCCACTGTTTGTATATGTGCCACATAACACTGTGGCGTACAGTGCAAAAGCCAGATGACCATCACGATCATATTTTTGCTCCGACAGTATCTGCGGTTGGTTAGTACAAAACGTCTTGTACATCCACCTGAGCTGCCTTTGAGCCAACAATAACATCTGAAGCTAAATGTCATATGTCTGGTGTCCCTGATCGCCACACTGTGTGCCCTCTCTGACTGCCCCTCGCTGCTCTGAGAAAATTGAAAAAAGGTGTCGACGCGGTCTGTGCTTTTCTAATGGTTTGTTTGAGCAATCACTCATGTCTTTCACCTACAGCCCATGTTTTCATGTCGAGTGAAATGAGGGAGGGGAAGCGGAACGACCACGGGGAGCTAGAACGCCAAGCACCTCTTCTTCATTTGCTCCAACTTTTAAGCTGCAAGTTTACATGAGAAAAAGCAAAACAAAAGTGGTTCAAAAACAACAAGAAACAGAGCAGAAGTTTGAATATAAATATATATATATAAATATATACATAAACCGATGAATATACTGTAAATTGTTTCTTTTTTTGCTCTGTTTTCCTCTGTACATAGGTTTGCATATTTTATAGGACTTTTACTTCTATCTACAAGGACTGGATAAAGTACTTTAAATACTTTAAAAAAAAATATATGAATGAAAACATGATAATGCTCAATAAAACCAGGTACAAAAAATTAAAAAAAATAGTCGCTAGGATACGGTACAAACTGTAGGACCTGACCAAGGCATTTATCCAGAATACAGTCAGGGAGAGCATTGACCTCAGTTAGAGCTTAGACACACATTGACCTATTTTATAAAAAAAAAAAAATACTTTGATGGGTTCTATTCATTTATCTATTTGTTTAGATATTTATTTATAAGTCATGTCTGAGATAATATGCATGCTTTCATGGCATTATTTTTCTATGAGTTGGTACGTGACCAAATAGTTTTTATATGACATGCATGGGCCACTGTTGTGGTCCACAGATGATCATTGTTCCTGTCTGCAGGACCATGCCTTCAGCACTTCTTTGATGATGGGGAACAAATGCTCCTATTGACCAAGTGATGTCAAAGACAGATTTTTAATCATTTATTTATGTTATTTATTTATTTATTTGTGTATTTATTTATTCGTGCTGTTTGAGTCAAGATCTGAGCTCTCTTAATGCCACTGATCTGCTTGCTTGTAAGTACTACTTTGTGTCACCGCATCACCACTTTAAGTATTGGCAAACTCTGAATTTAACAACTTCAAAGACTGATTTTTACATTCTCCTGTTGCTGATAAACTATCCAAAACAATGCAGTACAGTACTAAAGCCTTATGTATATTTGTAATTATAAAATTCATATTGTTCTGTTCCAAAAAAAAAGTTAGCTTTGTTAAAAGATTGTTAAAACAAGATGCCAATCGGAGGATTCCTCCGTCATTTTGAGTACCATTTGCTTCCATTCCTAAACCTTTAAACAAAGTGAAAAAGGGCCAATTCCTAGTAAAACATTCCCTCATAAACCAACTGTTCAATCAGATATGTAATCACAACATAAGATATGCCTTGAGGTCACTATAAGTTGCTGCTAACATGTAAGGAGCTAATGTCTGACGGATTTCAAATCACTGATTAACTGCCTGCATAAAACGCCAGTTCTGATTTGTAAAACTTTACTCCCCTCCTCCTCTTAATCCCATCTTGCTTTGTGTTGTTTGACAGAGCTCTGATCTTGTTCAACTGATGTGTTCTACCAAGAGCAAAATTCAATGAAGACTGCACTATCTCATCAAAAACAACTGAGTTACTATCATTCCTTTCAGTGCTGTTATCAGTGGGTTTATTTCTAAAGCTCAGTAGTGTTGCTAGAATCACATTTTCCTTCATATGGTTTTCAAAGTATTCTGGAAATCTATTTCCCAATGTCAGCACATACGGAGGGTGGGGAAATGAATGTTGCATATTAAGCTTTGCCGGGTTCCTGATGAGCTAAGCTTCTGATTGGGCAGTGCGCTTTAGGCTCCCGCCCCTGTCTCTCCAGACTGCACCATTCTCTGGTCCCCTGAACTCTTTTTTTGTAATTTTAAATGAATGATGCGTCTCAGCTTAGCCCAATAATAAAGCACAGTCTAGAATAAAGTGTCTTGTGTTGTGTCATAATTACTGATCAATACGAGGCTACCCACATAAATGTCCCCGTCATTCTGTCGTGGCTGGAAGGTAACACGCAAATTGCAAAACTCTCATGAGATGATAGAGGTAAGGCATTGACCTTGAATGGTTAAGGTTAGGATAGGTCGTCGGGCATTGAGTCTTTTGCAATCTGTAGATTACCTTCTAGACACAACCCCATTATTCTCTCCAAGAATGAGGTGATGGTTTGGTCCATTCATCTGTTGTCCATCAGTTTATCTCAAAAACAGATGAATAGATTTCTGTGAAAGTGTAGGATTTGTTGGCAGAAATGGAATATAGTATTCATAACTATGTTTTCATAAGTGTATAATCAGCTGAAAATAAGAATTGTTGCGTTTTCGTGAGCTAAGAATGAGCCGTTCATATCTAGAGAGTGTGTTGCTGAGACAGAGAAAGGTCTCAAACAAAGTTAATTTTCTCCTGATTTGTCCGTCTGAAAAATGTCATTTTGGTGTCAGAATGTTCTGAAGATATGTGGCTTGTGAAAAATGGGTCCAATATTTACTTAAGTGATTATGGAGCGAAAGAATCAGTCATAATCTGTGTTCATGTTCACTTCTCCCATTGGCGTTAATAGACTCAGGACCTGCCGCTAGTCTCCTAAAGGGGCGGGGCAGTGGAGAAACCCATGTGACACAGTTACAGGAAAATGACTCCAAGTGCATTGTCTGATTTCTGAACTGGCTCTAACGTTACCGCCGTAGTTCTCCGACACGCTTGGAAAGGGAGGGGTATTCAGTTGGTTGCACTCTGTAACCTCACCGCTATAGATGCCACTAAATCCTACACACAGCTCCTTTAATGCTGCCAATGTCCTCAGAGATAATCAGCGTAGCTCAGCGGTAAACAGTTTTCCAGCAGTGACAACATAACATATCAATTACAAGCTAGAAGCATAACCAATTCTGAATAAATATTTGTTTATTTGTATTAAAACCACAGCATAACAAGAGTACAATCTGCAACATCATGATCATTCTGATTTAAAATTAAACGTGTTAGAAAAAGTCAAGACCAAACCGGTGAATATCAAGAGACTGAACACATTTTCTTCTTTGTCAGCAAATGAAGAAAATATCCTCCAGTATTTGGCTTTCTTCCAGGTCCAGCCGGCCGCTCTGAGGATACGACCCAGCAGGGGTTAGCAGGGTTCTGCCCACTGGTTTAGGGACAGTGAGGCCCGGCCTACGTTGCGACGTTTTGGGTCTTCGAGTGGACAGCTTGCTTAGCTCAGGCGCAGAGATGGGACTAAAGACATCCAATATCTCAACCAGAGAAAAGTCCAACCTGGAAAAATAAGAAACATTTTGGGAGGTTTTAGTTGTTTCATTCAATTCAGTTTTCCACATGTGACCTCAGCTCGTTTCAAAAGGTTGAATTGGCACCGGCTACATTTATAATACAGAACCCAGTGGGGCCCAGTGGACAGGCGGTGTTGTAAATGAGTATCCTCGCGCTGTTTCATTGTAACAGAGAAATGCACACAAAGAGCGCCAGTTACAGTACGTGCCCTCAATGTTAAGCAGAGAGGGGTGCAAGCCAAGGGACCGACATCAGACATGCACAAGGCCAACGTCGACTCGGAGCCCCGACGCTTGTACAAAAATATTTGTCATTCACCTTTCACTTGTTAACACAGACCATAAGAAAGCAAATCTCTCTTCGACATGTTAACAAAATCTTTCTTGCCGAAGCGTCTGCTGAACCCTAACAAGCAGCGTTAACAAGTCAAAACCACTGGGGCGTCCCAGCAGAAAAACACACTTTCTTGCAGGTGCGAGAGGAAAAAAGAGGGAGAGGACCCCGGTGCTTTCTCCCCTGGAATAGAAATGAGGGAGTGTGCAGTGAAATAAATAAACCAAAACGGGGGAGATTAAGCTAATAGAGATTCAATCCCTCAGTCTGGCTGGCTTGATAAATTATTCAGTGTATACACAGTCGAACAACGCCATTCCAGATACAAAACATGAATTCTTTAAAGCACGCTCCACTGATGTTGCTAACATAATTCTCTGCTCGTTTAAAGCTGCATCGATTTGCATCGCGCGGCTCCGCACACAGCTCTCCCAGGTAAGGGCGATCTTTGGCGTGTACTTGTTGATATGCATGCGGGTGGTCAGCAGACAGACACGCCGGTGGAGCTTCCAATCATTTGTGTTCCTCCACACGTATCTGCGGACCTTGATTTGTCGTGTTTTCACACTAACTTGAGGCAGCACACATCAGTCGCTGGAAAGCTTTAAAGGGCTATATTTTTTGCTTTAGCAACATGAGCTAATGTATGCACATGTTTGAGCGTGAGGGAGAGAAAGTGAATGAGGGGTAAAGTCGGCTGAGGGATGATAACTGATGAAAAAAGAGACTGAAGCTCAAGTAAGTAAATCTGTCTTCCTCATTTGGGCTCCTGCCTGTCAACAGCAAAGGAGAGAGAAAGAGAGAAAGAGAGAGCGAGGGTGAGTGTTTGTAAGAGAGAGACTGGAAGCGAGTGCAGCTTTGTGGATAGAGAGGAAGGCAGAAAGGGAATGTGGGGGAGGGACTTTGGCTGGGTTCCTTCTCTCGAAATGTGAGAATTTGCATTTTTATTTGTTGATTTATTTAACGGACAGGGCTCTCAAACAGCCATCCATCAACAAACGACATGTCGGTAATGAATAATGCATCACTTACCGGCGGTCACAATCTATAACAAGGGGAGCGCGGGGGGTAGGGGTACAGTTTGGGCAGGAATGGGGGGGGAAATGGCAGCGGGTGGGGTGAGGGGAGGAGGTGGCACAGAGATTGCACGAGGGCTAGAGAGAATGCCAATGGATTTTCAGAGGGGGTATACAGTGCAACAAAGAACTTAATTTCTTGGCTCCAGTTTGTGTGAGGTAAAGTTGTGAATTGCTGCTCGATATTAATATCCCCCAAAGGAGTCCTGGCAAATCTATTCTACTGCTACATGCATACAGAAAAATGCACGGACAAGAGTAGCAGGAAGTTTCTGTCACTGTAGAAAAATAAAAAAAGCTTTGGCCTGGGATGTTGGGTCATTTTGACAGCATCTAGAGACACTATTGACATTTAAGTACTGTTAAATACTTCAATCTTATATGTGCCCGAACAGAAAGAAGCCTTATGGTTCATGTCCACAGCCTTTGTCCTTTCTACGCTTCCCATTCATTGTCTATGTAAGCATCGGTGCAATGCATTTTGGTAGCGTGGCGGCGCGATTCGAGATACGGAGCGTCACGTTGGCCGCTACTCATTTTTTGCATAAAGTTGAGGTCTAGACTACTTTATGCAAATCAGGGGCATCCGGCGGGACTCTGCGCCTCTGAAAACTCCTGAGAAACCTTTAAACTAACCGTTGTTGATCCAAAATAAAGACAGTTTCAGCAACTGCATGGCTTATTTCTCTTATAAAATGTTTTCAAAAACACATTTCGGTGAATTACTTTCGTGATATAAGAGACGAAAGTTTCCAGACGTGCCACCATGTTGGTTGCGGTTTGAAAGCTGGGAGCAGCAGCCCACGAGGGAAAGCTTTCGTCCAATCAGGTGCCGAGTGCCTTGTGTCTAGCGGCAGCCCATCAAGCCTCCAATGCAGCGAAGCGGGGCGATCCCTTGCGATAAAAACGCCCCTGTGGACATGTACTATTAGGGAGTATAACATATCTGCAGAAAGTTGATTATGACAATATTTTATTGACTCTTCAATGACAAATGGAGATTGTTTTCCTGGACTGTTCTTGGACATTTTCAGTGATGATCTAGCTGGTGTGACAGACAGGGATCGCGCCATACACTAATATGTTCCTCTTAAAAGACATGCAGTCTATGGCTATAACGTATCTATGAAATCATCTCTTTCATGCTTAAAAATTCTGCGTAAACTTCAGCAACTGAACCAAACATGCTGACTAATTTAACATTTGTCAACCGTTTTAAAACAAGTTAGGAAGAAAGCAACGATATGTGATGTCATCCAACCTGCTGTTGCTACCATGTGACGTGACTTGGAGGTGTGTACACAGCGTTTCCACAACATAACCGAGAGCAGCCTATTCAAAATACTCTCATCCATAAACAAACATTTGAACGTTAATACGATCCTGAATATAACTTAGCTCTCTCAGATGGCATGTTATTATGTTTTGGGGAGTTCTGCTGAGAGATAGCCTAGTAGTAGTTTATTCTCAGCTAAAGGAAAATAGGAGAATGTTGCAATAATTTTCCTGGACATTTTACTTTTCCTCTCATTGTTAGTTTTTTACAGTTTTTCCAGGATGCATGGGAACACTGTATATAAAAATCAAAAAGGTGTTATCATAACTACTCTGAAACAAACAGTGGTAACAAATTCATTCTCTCCTTTGTCCTCATATAGAGCCATACTTACCTTTCGTAGTGTAATAAAAAACCTTTGGGCTTCATTCTCCCAGCGGACCAATACTGTTTGTCTCTTTTCGAGCTCTGCAAGGCCAGATAAAATTTCCACAAAACTCCTCCGCCTGCCTTCGCTCCCCACCACCTCCTTTCCACTCGTAACTTTCACTGCTTATTTGGCTCCTCTCTTTCATTAAAGATAGCCGTCTCGCCCCGGCGCCCCTTTTCATTTGCAGTCCAAACAGTAAGATAAAAAACCTATAATGGCCGCTGCGTATATCCCGCATGTCAATTTCCCGACCAATCAATAGCAGGCGGGCGATGGAAGGAAGGATGGAGATGAGATGGGCGGGGTGCGCTGGAACTGTCTCATTACTAACTAGCACAGGATTCATGAAAGGATTAAGGAGGTCACTTAATGTTAACCCCGGCTTCGTCTTGCAATTTGCACATCAAGATTGAATTGGTTAAGATTAGATGTTGAGATTAGATGTTGTTGCCGAGCAAAAGAGGGGGGGTTCAGGTAACATGGCAAATCTTACAGTAGGATAGACTTTTCTTTACTCGTTTGATCTTGCTTATTAGCCTACAGCCCACAGTAGAGTATTTATATTGTTTATTACATACTGACAGCAGTTTATTTCATATGATGGAAGTAGCATGCAATGTTGATGAGATTAAAAGCAACTAATATAACATGTAGCTCCCTTTTCTTTTCTGTTATAACAAAAAAGTATGTAGAGATTATTTTAGATACCAAATAAGAAAAAGACATGTCTAATTCAAATCAGTGAATTGCCAAAGGATTACAAATATCTTAAGAGATGCACATGAAATAAACATGTTGCAAGCAAACCACAAAAGGTATCAGACTTCCTCATTACTGGTTGTAAAAAAAAAAAATGTAAAAAACACTGCGTGTAGCAAAGAGTCCAACAATTTTAATAGGCTTTGGAGGTGTAAATGGATGGTAATAAGATCTGATGGCCCGGGTCCCCTGCTGGAATTAATGGGCATCTGCCGGAGCTCGCAGTTCAACTTGGACCGCGCACTGCTTTGTTTAAGAGTTACTCATCGGAAGTTGAAAACTTTGAGCTGTTTTGAAGAATTGTCCTTTAGGACACGGAGGTGGGGGGGGAGCTGTGTCTCACGGTTACCATATCTCCTATTATCCACCACTTTCACGAAAGGAAATCTGACATTATGCAAGAACAAATTGGATCAACTTCTGGAATAACAATTTTCTAAAAATAAAGGTCTGCAGCAGTTACAAATTGCTTCTCGGCACCTGATATTTTTGCACACACACACACACTGTAGGATGACACATAGTCACACACACACACACACTGTAGGATGACACATAGTCAGGTTAATTACCACTCAGTGTAAAGGGTGCAAGAAAAAAGGTAATGAATGTCCTTTCCTTTTTAGGAAAGTCTGATGATTGCACTCAGTGATTCATCCCTGTGCTCAAAACTCCTCTCCCTTCTTACGTCTTTCTCACCATTTCCATTTCTATCCATCTACACCTGCTCCAACCCCCCCAACCCTCCCCCCACCCCCCCCGATTCCCATTTCTCACTTTATCCAATGCCCTCACCCCTCACTCACCCTCAAACACACTTTTAACATCTCTCCCTCACTCGTGCTTTCTCTGTCTCATTACTGTGGCAGAGAGAGAGAAGGGAGGGCAGTGTGTGCATCCAGAAGTCTGTTCAATTACACCTGCTGCAGGGTCCCCGCTAGGCCGACTAATGGAACGCAGCATGTCTCCTGACAGGCCGGCCACAGCGCTAGCTAGCCCGGTAAAAAGCTTCATTTAGCCTCTCACAGCTCGAAAAGTTAGCTAGACTAAGAAAATACATCATTTAGCCTCCAACACTGCAGCAACTGCAAGCCCAGGGAAAGCTCCGAGATTCAAATTTTATACCTGCACTATATTTATGCGTTTCATGACTGTTAGTATTTTTTCACAACAAGAGGAAAAACCATCAATTGCCTTAAGAGGTCAGAGAGAACAAATAAAATACTGCAGCCCGACAGCCTGCAAATAATCTTCCCAATGTGCCCCACAAGACAGGAGTAGCCTGGCCACAGAAAAGCTCACTCAGACTTTCCTCTGGTAGAAAACAGCTCTATTCAGAATTTCAAACTAACACAGGACAAAGTGCTGCCGCGATCCTTCAAGTGCTTAACTGTGCTGTTTTTCATTGTTGTTCAAAGAGCGATCTACTCTTTTGGCTAATTCTACTAAGTTAGCTATGGTCCTACTGCTTATCCAGCATAATAACTAATGCTCCACTTACCTAAAGAATCTTAGAATATAAAAGGTACACCGATTAAACGTTTTGGACGAAGATAGGACGTTTTACATAGATTGTTATTGGCAGAATTGGGCTCCAATAGTGGCCGTTGGCTGTGCGGCCCCCACCGGTCACGTGGGGACGTACGTCACCGTTTTGAATAGAGGCTCCGTACACAAAGTCATGGTAGAGGGGGACAAAAAACATGAACTCTTTGTCCTCGATACAAGACAGACAGACAGGGAGAAAAATAACTCTTTCATTGTTACTTTCATTTATAAATTTGGCGTTTTCTCTTCCAAATAATCCAGCCATTAAACTATCCATTCATGAAGTAAAATCGCAAATTTCAGGATCCTCCTTACTCCGGGAATATGCACAAACAACAGAAGTAATCCTGGCCAGTCATAGGCCACAGAATAGCACATCGCCTATTGTAAATAAATGGAACATTTTCCAACGATGTAATCCACCAAATCACACTCCAGGGTATTCTTTTACTAATAAATAAATTCAGAGTGACAAAAAACTGGTTTAATAAATACAGCGTATGCAACAGTAGCTGACTAGGCTGCTGCAGACGTAGAGAAGATATCAGCCGATTAATCAGCTATCAGCTTTTTCCTTCTCCAAACTATCGTTATTATATCGGCCTTCAAAAATCCACTATCGCTCGACCTCTATTAGAATACATGGTAAATCTTTATTAAATGGTTCATTGACGTCCAGTAAAGATGTGTTACCTGGCTTCAGGGGTCTTCTGGATCACAGACACTGAGGTGGGCTTACTCAGGCTTGTAGGGGACTTAGCAGGAGATGTGGCCATGTCCTTTCTGGACCGCGCTGAGGCCTCTGTTGAGAGAAGATAGGAGTGTCATATTAGAAGCAAGCGCAGCGAGGCTTAGAGCAACACAGGCAAGACATTTTAAAAAAATTACCATGATGATATACATTTCTTTATCCAAGTTTTGCATGCATACGAATGTACTAAAATAAATACCGTTTGAAGAAAATCCAACTCTTGACAGGCCTGAGTATGCTATGTTTTGAGCCAGGGATGTTCCTCTGTGTTAAGCACATAATTGTGATTAATTGAAAATACAAGCTTACCAATGCTATTCTCCAGAGGAACGGGTACAGTTTGTGGGTCTTTTTGATGCAAGCTCTGTCCTGCAGGAAGTACCTCCTCATCTTCACACACACTGTAGACCACAGGCAATATACAGCATAAGTTAGCTTTTGTGGATGTGACTTGAGAATGTGTGTGTAAGGTGTGTGTGTGTGTGTGTGTGTGTGTGTGTGTGTGTGTGTGTGTGTGTGTGTGTGTGTGTGTGTGTGTGTGTGTGTGTGTGTGAGAGAGTGAGAGACAGTTTGCACATATCCTACTGAAGTATTTGCTGTTTGAGTGTCTGTCTTCCTGTCTACCGGTTTACCTGGGGGGTAAATCTTGGTGGGAGGGACCCTCCGGCTGTGGATCTCCATTTCTAGTGTTTGAGCTGCTGGGATCAGATTGAGTAGCTTGTTGAAACCTAACAAGAATATAGGAGAAGAAAATGGACTGAGATTGTGCCAGTCTGTAGTAACAGGACACACAAAAAAAGGACTAAGCATGGGTAGATAGTTACTTCTTGGATAGACGTAATTATGTATCTAGCGACTAACTACTAGAAGTAACTATCAACTTGTTCCTCCAAATCTTAGCTAGCAATGTTACCAGATACGGTTCATTTCTCTTTGGCGTCTGTATTCTACCTGCTGTACTCGAGGCGCGACTGACGTAGCTGCTGATTCTGTCTGTTGAGTCTCTCCTCCTGCTCAGCCAGCCGTGCCTGCAGCCTCTCTCTCTCCGTCTCCAACTGCATCTTCTGCATCAGCAGCTGGTGCCTCTTCTCCTCCCAGTCCTCGTGGCCCAGCAGAGGCCTGGTCAGGGCTTCGTTGGCCTCTGAGCTAACAGCACTCCCACTGTGGAGCCTGTGTGTGAATACACATTTCATTAGCTTAATGTCCTGACATTCGTCTTGTTTGTGTCTTGATAATAGACTTGTGTGAATTGGCGATTGGATCGTCTATCGAGAATTGAAGGGATGGTTGACGTTTGTTTTTTTCTACACCGATATTAAGGCGATTTTAACTTATCAGAACTAAGATGTTATAAAATACTCTCTAGAATCTGCAGCCTGCTGTGAATTGAGAGATGTTCCTGGTGGAGCGACATGTCCGTCCGCAGCACGAGTGACGGGTGAATTTTAAATCCTTAAAGCTTCAGTAGGCCGAATGGTTTTGCAAAAATTCCATAATAACCTTTCCGCATTTTATAATCCAAGTGTTCTGAGAGAAAACTAGACTGCTGCACCTCCTCATGGCTCCATTTTCAGGCTTTAAAAAATAAAAATAAAAATAAAAACATTGGCCAATCACAGGTGATTTCAAAGAGAGCCTTTCTATTGAGCGTTTCTATTGGCTGTGCTCCGGCTGGTGGGCGGTGCTTGGTATTTCCTCGACAGATCTCAACATGGCTGCCAGGTCACAAACTCTCATTTTACAGCTAAACGGATGTTTCTGAAAACATTTGAGGCGAGAAATAGGCATAACAGTAACAGAATATTGATTCATATTTGATCAGCGCTGCCTGGTTTGACCGTTTGATCGGAGTTCGCGATTGATTGACAGCTGCTCATAGACGGCAGCTGGACGGCAGACTCCAGATCAGCTCTGACTGGAGGATATAGCGACCTTTTTATAAAAATAACTTTTTTTAATCACGTTTGCTCCATCTCGCCTACCGCTGCTTTAATTACAAAACCAGTTTGCAGTCTCTTTTCCAAGGATCTGACACCCCGCATCTCTGTTCTCCATATGCCTGCAAACCAAAACTTTGCTCTGCACTCCATAAGAGTAGTTACGGATAGAATATGGATTGTGATATTACAGATAGGATAATAATGTTAAACGTAACATGATGCTGTGACATTGCGGCAATTAGATTGCCTATCGGTGATCTCGAGTAACCACAATCTGACAATATAAAAATAGACATTATCGCCCAACTCTACACAATATGCACGATGTGATGAAAACTACAGGAGAGTAATGTAATCATGTGTTATGATAGATAGATAGATCATGTCTGTACAGAGTACTACTGTACCTTTCACACTCATGCTGGTTAAAGGCGTCATGGTGGCCGTTCTCTAGATGAGAGCCGTCGTCTTGACCACTGCCTTGGGAGTGCTCACGTCTGTGGTGGGACTCCCTGCCCTCCCTTTTCTGAGTCCTATGCTGTTTGATCGGCCCATCAATTGGACTGAATTCACTAACACGGGAAAGAGGGGCATGGTTGCTACGGGTTTGTGTTGCTCCTCTTCCTCCACCACCACTCCTGTGCACTTGAGGCTGTTGTGCTCGGGTAGCAGCGAGGCTGAGGTATGAGCCATCAAAGAGTGAGCCATTAGCTCTGCTAGTAGATGTTCTGCTGGGGGCTTCCTCGCTGCCGAGCACCTGGACGGAGAACAAAGAGGACAATGAATGCATTTTGGCCAATTTAGGAAGCCTCTGAAAAATTGATGGAGTATTTCAGCCAAAAACGTTAGACTGCTCCATAAAACCCTAATGTAGAGCTGGGCTACAAACCAAAATTTACCAATACTGAATAAGGAGTCACTAACCAACCTAATTAACTCATGTTTACGTGCAGTAAAAGCTTTCCCCATGTGCTTGCGAGAGCTGTTCCACAAGAGCTCGCATATCACTTTCACTTTATGTGGGTTTATGTGGTGACCTGAAGCTTTTTTTTTTAGTCTTTAAGTCTACTTTCTTCCATTTTACGCTCGTAACTACAGTGACTGTGTTCTGGGCTCTGAGCGCTGCCAACATTCGGGTGACGTACACAGCAATACTGTGCCTGAACACATCCTGCGTAGACACTGACGGAGGACTCAAGCTGCTGCTGCTGCTGCTTTCACTCTGCAGCTTTATAGACATGGTGTTAGGGTAGGGCCGAGTTTTATATAGCAGCACAAATGCAAATCATCCTTCAAAACTGTAAACTGGACAGTGGCCACAAGATTAAGAGGACAATTTCCAACTGGGCATAACTGGCAGGTAAGCCAAGGTCAGGAACATTATGAGATAAACATAAGGAGGAAAGTCCATCTTGTAGTTGACTGGGGGAAGAGACTGTGACTAATTTGCTGAGGGTCAGAGAGCAGGCAAACACACATTATTCAGAGCCACCGCAGGACAATGAGGTTGGCCAACTCATCTATTCTTACAGGGGCTGAAGCCAGAGAGGCGTCTTCGCTTCTCAAGTGTCACCTTGAGAGAGTTTTCACTATGTCGTAGTCATATCGAACCAGCGACTGTAGTGGACTCCTGTGGTGCTTTGTTATGCATTATTATGGCACTTGGCCATGGGACAATGTGCTGTTGCATGTGTTTCCACTGGATGTTTCTGTGCCTGAATGCCTGACGAATGGCAAACAGGGGTGTTCTCTGAATATGGCTCACAAAGGAGCAGGCCCATCACGTTACACCGCATGATGCACTCGCCACAATACATATTTACAACCTACTAGGGCTGCACAATTATGGCCAAAATGCTAATCACGATTATTCATTGATTTTAGGGACAAAATATTATTATTGCACTTTCACATTTAAATAAACAGAGCGCTGCGTTCACTTCCATGTTGTGCTACATTCCTGCTAATCTACAAATCATTGCATCAAAATAAGACTGGTCCTTATTCACAGCGCATCTCCTAGCAGCAAAATATAAATAAAATTGTACCAAAAGGTCAGGAACATTGCAGATTACAACTTCTACCATATGCCAAGCATGTAGGATTGCCACAGTACCAAAATGTTTTACGGAAAATTAAATCAACAGGGTACTGCTTTCATGTTCACGTTGTGCTACTTTCCTGCTAATTAACAAATCTTCAATCAAAATAACACTTCAGGAAAGTTTTTCACAGGCCGCCGCTGCAAGGTGTGCGCAGTGGCACGACAAGCCAAAACATGTTGCTTAACCACTGGTGGCTGGCTGTTAGTTTAGGAAGCACTTTATTTGATATGTAGCAGAGTTTTCTATGAACGAGCACGCATTTTAAACGTCAATACCGCAGTCGATCATGTTCATTTAAAGGAACAGTGTGTCGGAAATGGTGGTATATAGCGGTGAGGTTGCAGATTACAACTTCTACCATATGCCAAGCATGTAGGATTGCTACAGTGGCTGGCGAATGGCCCTCTCTAGAGCCAGTTGTTGTAAGAGTAGAGTGCTTAGAGTGTGTGTGTGTGTGTGTGTGTGTACGTGGAAATTGAGTAGTGAAGCAAGAGAGAGAGAGCGGTGGCGACGTGAGCGAGTAACGTTATCGACTCCGGACCAAGCAGGAAAAGTCAACAGAGTTTGGTTTGTCCGTTCTGGGCTACTGTAGAAACATGGCGGTGCAACATGGCAGACTCCTATGTAGATATAAACGGCTCATTCTAAGGTAAAGAAAAACACAACGATTCTTATTATCAGGTGCTAAAGAATACACACTTATTAATATTCTATTCCATTTATGCTAATAGATCCCCGTACTTGTTACACACTGGTCTTTTAATTTTGGGAAGCCCAAAATGTGATCAAGTGATTGTGTAGCCAACCTACTTCACACTGATTCTATACCATACCTTACCTTGCTATGGGCTGGTGCCTGGCTGAGCTGGGCGATGGACTGGTTAAGTTTTGTCTGTTGTTGAGAAAGATATTGTTGGTAGAGCCCGAGCAGCTCCTGGCACTCTCTGTACTGCTGCTGCAGGCCTGGAGGACCAAGGGTTAAGGAACTAACAAACAACAAATAAACTGAAAACATCAGAGAAGAACCTTAAGCATAAAACATTAAATCGCTCCCCTGGATTCAGCTGAGAAAAAGTATGTGCAGGCTTAAATATGTTCCCAAACATTTTTAAGGAAATAGTTTTACAGAGTAAAAATGAAAACTCAAGATCTCAGAACTCAGAACTAAGTTATGTATACATGACTTCTAAATGTTTAAATCTACTGATAAAGTAACTTTCTGCACAACAGCCATTTTTGTAAGGAAAAAGTTCTCTTATGCAACTTAAATGGAAAAAAAAGATAGCTGCTGGATTTAGATTGACAATCTGAATTAAACCTGTTTCTGCGATCAATTACACACTGGACCAGAAAAGTAGAGTGAACAGCAGAGTTGAAAACAGAGAGGGGAGAAGAGGAGGCCAGCAAAATCAAAGTTGTTGTTGTGGCACGGAGCTTTCACCATCTGGGTCGGGCCAAGCTGTGTTGAGCTGAGCTGGGCAGTGCCGTGCCAGGCTATCTGCCAGACAGAGAGCTGGCAGACACAAGAAAACTAATCTGGAGCGGAACTACTGCTGCGCCTCAGGAGCCCACTAATGACAGTGGCAGAACCGCGCCACACCAGCACATACAAAGATAATGAGCACGAGAATGGAGAGACTACACGCAGACATACTCGCAATAACCAACCCTCGGTCTGACTCTGACTTCTTAGTACACACACACACACACACACACACTCAAACACAGCGAGACATGAGAGCACAAATTCCCCACCTGCACTGTAAACAGCCCACACACAAACACTACAATAAAGGAAGTAGTACAGTCACACTCCCGCCCAAGCTGACCTTAAAGTGTGTTCCTCCAGGCCATATCTTTTTATGATGGAGGCCCTGCTCCCACGGCTGATGAGTTTCTCAGCATCCGTTTGAAAAAAGAAAAAAAAAAAAGCCTCCATTTTTAAGAGAAAATCAAAGTTCAAAGTAGAGTCTTATTGAAGGAATAGTTGGCGGAACACTCCATAAGAAAACACTTTGGTTGTTAGAAGACTTCAATCAGGCTGTGGAAATGAAAACAGAGGGGAAGAGAAGAGAGCGGGGACGGCTTTGAATTGAGGACCAGACACCAGACAAATGCAATGCAGCGGCTTCCATAAATATTAGGAAAATGTGAGGAAACATTTTGATTGAACCTTCCGTCTAACTACCTCTACCGCCGCACTGATAATGTCCACGGAGGTAGTTCTGTATGGAAAGCTATGAGGACATCACAAGGACATCACATCATGTAAACCTGTGCTGGTAGGTCTATTTATGCAGCATGAATAAGGGTCTTGGAGGGGAGATACTGAATATGCTTATACAGCTCCACCTCTCCTCAGTCCAAGATAGAGAGTCGAAAAATGCACGCTGCTCATATTTCACCAGATTTCGCATAAAACACTATTTCCACATGATTTCTCATGCCTAAAACAAATGTTTCCCAATAGACACAAATATATAGTGCTGTACACAGGAATACAAATCTGGTATGGTGGGGATCCACAAACCAAAAATACAAGGACTGCAGCATGATAGCGTCCCAATGCCATGAATGGAGGTAACGTATGTTAATGCGCTGACAGGCTGACGCTGTCACCGGACAGCGAGCGCTAGGTAATCTGAACCGAGTGGAGCAACACTGATAAGATTCCACCTCTCTGCCCGTCGCCACACTAAACATGCTTCCTCCACAGCCTTGGACGTCAGCCAATGGGGGCCAAGCACCCGGCAAGCCCCTGGTTTACATCAGAGCTGCAAAGTGCCAACAATGACTTACTCCTCCCCCCTTGCTCCAAAAATACCCAGAATCAAGGGCTTGGGCTGAAGAGGCTTCAGACGGGGCCTGTCAAAATGATTCACTTCCCTGTCAGGCCGGGGCTCAAATGAAATAATGAAATCCACTTCAAGGTGGAACAAATTTGCACAGGAGGGGGGGATATTTTAAAGCCTGCTTTAGCACACTGTGCCAAACAGATTGAGCCTGAGCGGGAATGTGAGAGAAACGGGGGCGGAGACTGATGTGTATGAATGTGTGTGTAAGGAGGCAATGACGGGGAATTAATAGAAGAAGACAGTTTACATAACTGCTTCGATACTACTGAATCTGGAGATGAGGCATGAGTGCGAGTCACACAATAAACCAATAAATAACGTCAGCTAAAAATTATTTTGAAATAAATTTAACATAACAACTATTCTTTGTTGCCGTGATCACAAATAAAATGTAAAAACAGTTTTGTTGCCACAGACTCGCTGAATCATTACACCTGACAGCTGTATAAATTATCTTGTGTCTATGGAATATGTCAACTGCACACCTGCCACGCACAAGCCAACAATTCACAAAGCCAAATATCCACAATCATTCATCCATTATCTGTAACCGCTTATCCTATTCAGGGTCGCGGGGGGGGCTGACATTGGGCGAAGGCGGGATACACCCTGGACAGGTCACCGGACTATTACAGGGCTGACACATAGAGGCAGACAACCATTCACACTCACACCTACGGGCAATTTAGAGTCAACAATTAACCTAACCTGCATGTCTTTGGGCTGTGGGAGAACCGCTAACACGGGGAGAACATGTAAACACCACACAGAAGGGCCCAAAGCTGGATTCGACCATCTTGCTGTGAGGCAACAGTGCTAACCACTGCACCACCGTGCAACCCCAAATATCCACATAATGCATGTAAAAGGTGTGCCAACAACTCAATAAATGTAGAGTCTTTTAGCAAATAGTCAATGCATTATGCATTATTAATTTCACACTAAGCCCACGATTGGTTCTATTTGATTTTATTATATTCAATTAAGCAATTAAACTGATTAAGTCAACAATAATATAAACCTTAAACTAAGGCACCAGTTCTAGGAATGACATTGGTTTACAAGACTAAACTCAAATGACAGCAGCTCAGTCTCAGTGTGTTTATATATTTCAAACAACGTCTTCGTTGAAACAGACTTTCCTACTATTTAGCTCTGCAGAATGGAGGGCTCACAAAAATGTCCCACCAGTCACAGCATTTACCATATTTATTGGCTGCGTCCACAATAGTCAGACGGTAGAGCTTCAATAAAGAAACACTAGACTAGACTAGACTAGAATTTAATTAGTTTTTTTCACACATCTAATAAATAGGAGTGTCAATCACAAGTTCCATCACGATACGATATTATACCGATTCTTTGGACGATGATACGATATTTGCTGATATCACTGCCACGATACGATTTGATTCATTTCAGGGGCCTGTGATCAATATGAAATCATATGTCCATTTAACACAATCAGTTACATTTATATAAACTCATAAAACAACAACAACTAAAATATGATTTGGCTATTTTATTACTGGGCTCTGTAGGAAAGAGGTGCGCTTGGATGGATATTGGCGACACAGACATGCCATGGGAATTTCAAAATAAAGGCGCATCTTAAAGATGATATGTATCGATGTTTTCCCTTTGCTCCCATGATATTGGATCGTTGATCATTGAATTGATATATAGATCCAGATTGATGTATCGTTACACACCTTCTTATAAATACCATGCACCTTGCACAGCACACTTCAACCACATCACTCTTTCCTAGAATAAAAGGTAAGATACAAAGATTGTGACACTGCCCACATCAAGGAATGTTAGCGGCTTAATCTGCCAAAAAACAAAGCCCTAAAAAATCTCCAAAAACTATCTTCTGATGCACGCTTATCACAAAAAGCACACTTGATGAGCGCACCAACTTTCCACATTGTAAATGTCAGGTAAAACTGGATTTATCTCTGGCAATCCTCTATCACAACATGAAGCATTTTTCAATGACATATTCTAACAGGGCTGATATTCCCCTCTCTCCACGGCCTCAGGATTCCCTCCAATTGTTTCAACTCAATAAATGGCATTAGCTCTAGCGCCTGCTGTGCCTTGTACGGGATACAGCAAGTGCAGCGTGTTAGTAACGCCACCTTGACTTCTGCCCATGCCAACATGCCTTGAAGTACAAAAGCCGTCCTTCCTATCTGAAACACAAATTCAGTGCTGTATGCCGGTCAGTTCCAAATGTCAGCCGAACACCCTAAATATCAAGGGTACTTTTTCCCTCTCATCCTCAGTGGCTTGGGGCTAAGGTATAGCCCTACATGCTTTATGCCCCCAACAACCCTGAATCTTGGTTAGATAAGATAAGCTGAGGCGTAATGGAATTAGACTTGACAAGACTCTCATTCAGTGTGTTTGCCTTTGGTGTCTCCTTAACCTTTCAGAGAAGTGCCGGAACCTTCTGCCAGAGAAGAGCCTTCATGACTCCTGCATGCACTTTAAAAGACTGCGTTATCCCCCCTGAGGTGCTTGGATCTGAACACTTTTTTTCCTCTCAAATACCTTTTTAATGGAGTTTAGAAGTTTGGTGTAAATGCCAAGTCTCCGAGCCAAAGTGCCTTTAATTGAGTTGTGCTTTCCTAATTTTCCCCGCCGCCGTTGCCAATCGTGCAATTTACCAGCGGGGTCAATTACTCTTCATATTTCGCAGTGTTTTTAACCTAAATTGACTGCTGGCCATGCTCTGCTTTGACCTGAGCAGAATTGTTATGAAGACAGTAGACAGGTTGTGGAGTGCAATAAACAGCACACTACTATCGCTGTAACTGGAAGCACTAACCTCATGCTAGACAATCAGGAATCAGCTGGTGACCCACCTGATCTCATTTTGCAAGGAGAGATATTCGACAGTTAACGTTCGACATTCAGAGAGGGTTACAAAAACACATGGTGGTGAAAGCAGTAAATATCAAAATTCATCTTTGGATGATAAGATGATTTAGATGGTTCGGGCCACGGCTCCAACCTTGAAATTGATTCTGTACACAACAGCGGATAAGCTACAAGCACTTGCAAAATGCATCTGCAGCAGGCATCAAATCATTCAAATGAATCTGCTCTATCTCTCTGTCTTTTGTATATAACTGAAGGGTCTTGGCCAAAGACTGTACATGGCCTTTTATCTAAGACAACACTGCCCCCTGCAGGCTAACTTGTGGAATAGCATCAACAGCAATGGAACGACATAGCCTTCAATAAATCATTTGAGGAACTTTAAATACATATTAGGAATATGCAACTGTGTAACAATTCTACAACTCTGCAACAAATAATCGATTAGTTGTCAACTATTAAATTAATCGCCAACTATTTTGTTAATTTATTAAATCGGTTTGAGTCATTTTTAAGGAAAACAAAAAAGTCAAAACTCTCTGATTCCAGCTTCTTAAATGTGAATATTTTCTGGTTTCTTTACTACTCTATGACAGTAAACTGAATATCTTCGAGTTGTGAGCAAAACAAGACATTTGAGGACGCCATCCTGGGCTTTGGGAAACGCTGATCGACATTTTTCACCATTTTCTGTCATTTTATAGACCAAAGAACTAATCGAGAAAATAATCAACAAATTAATCGACAATGAAATAATCATTAGTTGCAGCCCTACTGGAATTCTTGAGGGACCTCTGATTTCCTCACAACAGTGCACCACAATTTGCAATAGCCGTAGTAGCACAGACACCACACACACACACTCCAAAAAGCAATCAACACACAATGAAGCCTATTTTACACCATTAAACATAGCAATGTTCTCCGAAGATTACTCAAATACACTAGTGAGAAGAACCAGGGATTCAAACCACTGTGGGTCAAGTGCATTAATTCACTGTTCTACCATCGAGCCAGTGCTATTTGCAACAGCACATTGAATGCTCTACCATTTCATTAGAAAAAACAATATGACAAATACAACAAATCTGACTCACTGCTGTGTTTTTGTTTGCTTAGTTATTTTGAAAGGATACTCTCTCTCTCCTGTACTATGATCTGGTTCTGTTGCTCCAGCGTCTGGATCTTGCCCTCAAAGTTTTCCTGTTCATCTTTCAGACGCTGCACCGACTCTTCTTTCTCCTCGCTCACTCTGGAAAACAGGAAATAACAGTGTTACAGCATCGGTGATCTACATTACGCATTGCAAGAGTGACAAGGGATGAAAAGCTACAAGAGTATAAAAATAAACATTTCAATCAGGTATCACTTTATATTGTTCCATTCATATGAACTGTATCACTACCCTAGAGTTCAGTAGCATATACTGATGGCTACCTGGCGAGTTCTTCAATGAGGTTTGCAATCCGGCGCTTATCTTCAGGACAGAGGTCCTTCAAACAGACCTGGCTCTTAGCTCTGCTGGTCTCAGAGATTACCTGTGTAAAAAATATTAACAGAAACTAATGATGAAATTCCTATCATCCTCAATACATCCTTCCTTGTTTTCTATCCAGACTATCCATATGTTTCCATTTCATCGTATATCCATGAAGGGAAAAGAAAAATTGTTTAGATAAAACAATGGTTTACCTGTGTCGAGGGGACAAAAGTACCCAAGGCGGGAGAAAGGCTGTGCTCTGTAGCTGCAGCAGCACTGTGATGGACTGACACCTTTTCCTTGGTATAAACCCCAGAGCGCTCCCTCTGTAAGTGGCCCTGTTTCTTGCCACCTTTCTTCAGTGTGGTCTCATTCTTGCAGTCAGAACCATGCCTGGCTCGCATCTTAGTACCTCTTTTGCTGGATGTACAGGTGCTGCCCTCTTTTTCTACTCCTGAGACAGTTTGTGGGAAGACAGAAGAAGAAGAGGATGCCATGTGTACATGAGCTGCATACAGGGTCTGGAAGTAACATTTTTCCTCACCTGCCACTGTGGCAGGTCACTGAACATTTCTACCGGCCACTCCATTTTTTTGTCTGCCACTTCTGAAATCTAGGTATAACGCTTTAAAATTGTAAACACTGAGTCAGTGGTACCAGACTGTAGAATTATGGAATATATCATGTCACCTTAATCCATGACTATATTCATTAACACTTCATTTTACAGGGCCGCAAATTTCATGGTAAATCAGGTGATAATTAGCAAGTAACCTATATGAAATTTCTTTGGAATTACTGCCAAATTACCCCAATATTTACCTAAATATTTATCGAAAATTACTTTAGTATAAACATTATTTAATGATTATATGCTAAAATAGTATTTAATGGTTAAAATAGGGCCCTTAGGCTTGAGAAGTGGCTGTGCGCTGCTCTTCATCGGAGGTGGAAAACTAATAGAAGTCACTTCTGATCAGCACAAATCACACCATTGTGTGACTTATTGTCTAATTAGAAAAAAAATTAAGGAAATTTCAAATAAGTTATTTGCTAATTATTATCTATTTATCAGCAGACATGGAAATAAAGCATATCAATTAACTTTGTATTATTTTCCTGGAACTGTATTAAATTAATTACCAGCTATTGAGGAATAGCGGAATATAACTATTAAATAATGTTTATAATAAAGTAATTTTCGATAAATTTTGAGGTAAATATTGGGGTAATTTGGCAGTAATTCCAAAGAATTTTCAAAGAGGTTACTTGCCAATTATCTAATTACAGTGAAATTTGTGGACCTGTAAAATGAAGTGTTACCATATATTTAATTTAGACTTTAGAGTTGCTTTTTAAAAATAATATTTCTTAATATAAGGAAAACCTGTCTGCCATGGTGGCAGGTGACCTGACTTTTTTTACCTGCCACAGCCAACATTTACCCTGTTATTTGGCAGGTGGCAGGTGCTAATTCCATTCACTGGATACATACAACTCTATGTTCAGAAATTGTCCAACAAAATGACACTGACACTCACCAGGAACAAACACCAAAGGCTGTTCATCATCTGACACTGTGTGTGAACAACAAAGAGAAGACATACACTGATGTTAACGGTCAGTCAAAGGTAAGGTTGATACAGCATGTGCTTCCTAACACTAACTGTTGAATATAATAATTTAATAATCCTAGTTTTGGATGAAACACGTTGTTAGCTGCCTTAATACAATCATGTAAACAAACAAAACAAAAGCTCTCTAACTAACCTTAACAGTACTGCAGGTGGTCTTTGTATTATGTTTAGCATTAATACTGTTAACACCGAGTTTTAACATAAAATAGGCAACTTTAATGTAACTTAAAAGAGATAAATTAACATTAAATTAGTTAAAGTTAGCCTGAACTGTTAGTTAAAGCTAGCTGTCTCACTTCCTCAGTGATAACTTTACAGCATTGACAATTGATATTGTGTCACAAGTAACACATGTGACACTCTTTAGAAACTTTCATAACCTTAATTAAGACATGTACGACTTGACAAGGAAGCTATTATAGTTTAATAAAAGTAAACTTACCTCCATTCATCCAAAATATCCCCGAGTTTACACTTTTAGTTGCTGCTGCCGCCATGTTGAAACAACCGCCACCACTCCCAGGGAGCCAAGCGTTGCTAAGAGATAGTTAGCCCCACCCTTCTCTTTCAACTCAACAGCCGATTGGCTACTCAGTAAGAAAGGCGGATTTCTATTGGCAGGCACATGTGTCAATTCTCCTTCAAAGCTGTGTTTCACTTCCTGTGTGGGTTGCTCAGAGAAAGAAGGGGATTGCCATCAGGAGTAGATGATGGAAATATTACGATCTGCTAGGAAAGACATCTAAGAAAGTACACAATCTTTTAATTAATTACTTAAGGGTAACAGGAATAATGGAGAGAGTGAAATTTTTAGTAGTAGTATTATTATTGTTGTTATTATTAATTATTATTATTTTATTTATTTTATTTATTTTATTTATTTTATTTATTTTATTTATTAAAGAAAGAAGGGAATTGCTATCATGAGTAGATGATGGAAATATTACAATGGGGAATCTGCTAAGAAAGACATCTAAGAAAGTACACAATCTTCTAATTAATTACTTATGGGCAACAGGAATAATGGAGAGAATTACATTTTTAGTAGTACTATTATTATTTTATTTTTATTAATAATATTATTTTTTATTGTTATTGTTGATATACACACTGTCACTGACCTAGTACTTTTTAAATCTAAGCTCAAGACTTTTTTATTTAGATTGGCTTTTAATACCTAGTAGCACTGTGACATTTTTCCTGTGCTTTTTATGTACCTTTTAATGATTTTATGATATGTTGTGTTTTTACTCCTGTTATTTCTTGATGTTAATGTAAAGCACTTTGGGTACCTTTTGGTTATTGTAAAGGGCTACACAAATAAATAAATGTTGATTGATTTTTATTTTTATTTATTTGAATTTTATTTATTTTATTTATTTTATTTATTTTATTTATTTTATTTATTTTATTTATTTTATTTATTTTATTTATTTTATTTATTTTATTTATTTTATTTTATTTATTTTCCTGCCAATCTACTGCTCCACACTCCAGTCCAGTAGGTGGCGGTAATGCACCTTTAAGCTGGT
>CAKAOI010003303.1:36018-95931 GCA_916701655.1 Sebastiscus albofasciatus
CAAGCTCATCACAGATAAATATGATTTTACCAGAAGAAACAATCTTATTTTCACACGACTTTATTTTATTTTATTTTATTTTATTTTGTTTGACTTTATTTTATTTTATTTTATTTTATTTATTTTATTTATTTTATTTATTTTATTTATTTTATTTATTTTATTTTCCTGCCAATCTACTGCTCCACACTCCAGTCCAGTAGGTGGCGGTAATGCACCTTTAAGCTGGTTTGCCAACCGCCAATAAACACCAAAGAAGAGGAAGAAGAAGCTGTGTGTTGCTCAGCTGAGTTCTTGAGAGAGAGGTGAAGGATACAGGACAGACAGCTGCAGAGGATGCTTCCAGGGTTCTGTGCAAATCTGTGAATGTGTGATCTTCCAAAATGGAAGAAACAAAAGAAAGCTTAGTGTTTAAAGGTGTTGCTGAGAGACTGACGCTTGGCATTACTCGAATACTTGGTGTGTATCATGTTGCTCTGAAACTAGCTACTAATGTTCAGGTTAGCTAGCAAACAGATTGATGGCAGTTAATATATGTTAATTTGTCCCTGTTGTGTTGTCAGATAACATGCCTGGTGTGGTCGATGTGCGTTTTGTAGAGAGGGAGCCTGCAGAGAAGAGGAGCCTGCTGTCATGGGAACAGGTGAAACATTGGACACCTTAAACATCTAAATCTGCTGCTTAAACATGAGTTATCATATTAACCTTCTGTATTTCTTCCTTTAGAAAAACACTTGTATTTTGCCAGAGGACCTGCGAGATTTCTATCTGACAACTGATGGGTTCACACTAACCTGGAGCGTTAAACTAGACAGTAGGTGACCTCATTAGTTTTATGTTCTGTTGCACAAAAGTCTTAATTTATTTTAAAGGTCCCATGTCATGCTCATTTTCAGGTTCATACTTATATTTTGTGTTTCTACTAGAACATGTTTACATGCTGTAATGTTAAAAAAAACACTTTATTTTCCTCATACTGTCAGCCTGAATATGCCTGTATTTACCTTCTGTCTGAAACGCTCCGTTTTAGCTCATTTTGTAGGATTTGCAACAGAATTACGTTGCTAGGCAACAGCTTGGGTCCATGTGTACTTCCTGTCAGCTGATGACATTCACATACACTGCAACCAGGAATAAACTGGGACACATTTAGAATGTTTAAAATTGTGTCAAGGGTCTAAATATTGTCTGTTTGTGACATCACGAATGGGAAGAAATCCTGACAGCTTGTTTCAAATGCAGAGTTTCTGAATACGGGCTGTGTGTATTTCCCTGTGGATTGAGTGTTTCGATACTTTCACAGTATTTATATAGGACTTAAGCCTGCTTTATAATAAAAAAAACATGAAAATCTCACTTTTTTATAATATGGGACCTTTAAATTAAAGGCTACTATTAAGATTACATGATACAGTTAAATTCAAATAGCTCTTTTCACCCAAAAAGACCCATCATAACTGTGTGCTTTTCAGATGAGTGCGTTCCCCTAGGATGCATGATGATCAACAGCGTGGCCAGGCTGTGCCCCCTCCTCCAACCGGTATCAATATTCGCTCTACCCAATGCACCATCACTGGCCGACCTGGACTGGGAGGAGACCGACACAGAAAGTGGTAAACCTCCTCACCTGTCAGATCCTCATGTGGGCTCGACTCAACAATTACAGCATGTCAACTTCCATTAAGTCTGTTTGTGTGCTCAGTTGTGCAGAAAACAGGCTAATGAATGAAATGGTGATTGGAAAGTAAATATTTATTCAAGACTCATTAATTCTGTCTGCCAGGGACGGGGCACGCTCCCGCCGCCGCACCCCACTTTGATTCCCGGAGCCGCATCTTCGAGCTGGAGTCCTGTGGCGGGAATGGAAAAGTGTGTCTAGTCTACAAAAACTGCACTGCAGGTATTGTGTTTGTATTGCAACTTTTTATGATTTCTCTAAACAACAATGTTAAATTTAAAAAAGAAATAAATGAATGATAAAATAAATGTTGCATCATTTAGTTGTTGGTATTTTCCAGGTGTGGTAGCCCAGCAGAGTGAGATTTGGTTCCTTGATCGCTCGCTGTGTTGGCATTTACTGACTGCAACCTTCACCTCCTACTACCGACTGATGATCACTCACCTGGGTCTGCCCGAGTGGCAGTATGCCTTCACCCCATATGGCCCGAGCCCCCAGGCCAAGGTGTCTCATCACTCTCTCTAAGGCCATGTGTTGTGATTTAAATGACATCTGCAAAACTTTCAGTAACTGCAGAACTTTCAAGTAATATTCTACTTTGTTTTACTTTTGTTTATTTCATTTCTTTTTTTTAGTCTTTTTTTTTTTACCATGTTTCGTTGAAGTGTATTCAATAGAGTGCTCCAGGGATGACGTATTTTTGTAGCCCAACCGGAAGTTAGCATCGCCCTGGTTCCCTCGACAAAAAGTCAATGGGATTTTTCCATTGGGTTTTGGATTATTGCTGAAAATAAGCTCTGTGGCAAACAAACATTCATGATACTCTAGACAAGATAATCTTCAGAAAATGAACAACACTTTTTTGATTTTTGAAGCATGAATGCATTCGCCAGAGGTAAAAAGCTAACGTTAGGCTATAAACAAACTACGCCACGGTCACATGAACGCTAGTATAAACACAATGACGCTGTAAAGGCGGACTAGTCGGCGTGATGACTTCTAGTAGTCTCATTTAGCCACTTGTTAGTTGATTTTAAGACATGTATAAGATTCAAAATTCATGAGTGGGATATTTACTGACGTATCTTATATCGTGGAACAAAACGTTAAATCCCTAAAGCTTGTGTTAACCACAGACCTTACTGATTTCGAGACGAGGGAACCGGAAGTGCACTCATTCCTGCACTGCTCTATTGTGTTGCAGACTTAATGTAATATTATTAACAACACTTGAAGTCATTACAGGTGTATAAAATCCATTTTATTCATCCTGATGCTTCACAGTATAATGCAATGTTGGCTGATTTAACACTTTAACAAGATGATAGTTTTAAGACACTTACACAAAGCATGAAAATGTTTTTTTATACTTCTACACATTTTACCCCAAAGGTTCCTGGGAATGCAAGTAGTGGAAGTTCTTGCAGTTCCTTTGTGGAGTCCCTACTGTTACACTCACTTCCCGTAGGGGTTATTTTGTGTTATTTTTGAGTCCACATAACTACAAACAGCATTTTAAACTATCTACCTCCTGTTCCCTCTACAGCAGTGGGCATCGCTGTACCAGCCGCTGACTTTCAGCAGCGAGCTCAGCTTGGCCGATCCTGCTGGAGATTCCCACCTCAACAAGCTGGATCCTACAAAGGCCTTCAGAGGCAAAGCCAAGACACCCGTCCCCAAGAAGAAGCAGTCAACACAGTGCACCTTAGGGAACGCTGCAAAGAGCCAAGGCAGCACGGGAAGACACAGTGGGGGAAAGCGGTGAGGATGTTCCCATCCAGGGAAAACATTTCAACCAACTTTACTGTCTGTACAACCAGCATGGCTTACAGGAGCGGCCTGTAATTCCACCACTGGTTGGATTCGGTTTGTTAGGACATCCATGAGAGCATGTTGTCTGAAACTATAAGTTTGGAAAGCTGCATGTCTAAACGGATACATAACCAGCATTTTCCAACACATGGCTTAAGTGATACCAGCTGGTGGAGTCAACGTGGCATGTAAAAGTGTTGGCCTGTCATACATTTCAAAACACAAGGAACACCATGATCATTTTATGTTTACCTTTCGCTGCTGAGTGATGGAGGAATGAGGTCGTTCTGAAACACTGAGGCTTTCCAGCCAATGGCATCACCAATAGATGCTTCAAAGCCTCATTTAACACTGTTCACTAGTGACACCTAGTGGTAAAAATCATTAAAAGCAGCCATTTCATAAAATATGATCATGTGCTGCTGACACATGACAAATAATCCTGATGTAGTAACAAATAAGGACACAATTTATATCTGTAGTTAATATCACTAAGCTTGGTTTGTCATTGTAAATATTTCAATTTTGAATGTACAGTATCATACAACAACAATATACAGTATATATATAATATATACAATTTTAAAAGAAAAATAGGTAACAAATTTCTATGTTTATTTGACTGTAAAACTGAATGAAACAGTAAGAATGAAAATAATACTGTGTCGGTTTCAGTGGTGGAAGTAAAAGTGCTTGTATGGCTGACGGACTTGTATCTACAATATGAAATGATTACAGAACGAAATATGTCATGATTCCCTGAAAATGTTCGAGCTGCGATCTGAGCGTCAGTGGAAACTGCTGTATGCATTCAACAGACGCCTTAAATGCTACAAGACTTTAGTAAGCATGCAAATCTTGTTACATGTTACATTATCAAAGACTGACAAACCATCAAGCTACAGGCTTCAGTAAAAAGTGACTAACTGGCCATTGCATCACTGCAGTGCCTCACTGATGCTGCTTTCCTCTGTTAACTTCACAAGTATAAATAATGACATCTGCTCTAATGACTCCATATTAATGAACTGATGTGAGGGGGGGTCATTTCAGAGATATAAAATGTGCTATAACTTCATCCATTTAGGGCTCTTGATGCCAAAAGTACACCGCTGAGCAGACTTAATAGCTATCTAGGATTAACTTTTCGGTTCAAGTACTTTGGAGCCCCGACAAAGTTAATCAAGACACATTTCCACTTTTTAGCTTTAGGCTGCTGTGCACTGGATTGTTGTAAAGATGAATGCTTGTATTATCTTTGGTTGTGCTGCAGCTGCCCTGTCAAGCTGTGAGGAGGCAACTCCTGCTGTTCCTGTTTTAGTTTCCGAAAGACACGTTTATTTAAGTGCAATGTATGGGGGCAGTTTACTTTTCTTTACATACACTGTAATCTCATGAACTCCTGTTGATTGTTATGAGGAATGATATTTATGGTGTTTTCCAAGGTTATATCAGCTGCTTTTACCTCAATAATACAAACATGAAATATACAAGCCATGAAGTGCGTTTTTTTTTTTCATCTCCCATTCATAAAAATGGGTCTTAACTTTCAACCTTTTTGTCCTTCATGTAGTTACTATAACTAGCGTTGATTGGAGCATAGATGTCAGCGTCACGGTTTAAAATATCTAATATATTTTTTTATGTGTTGCAGAAACTTTTAGTTGAGTTAGGAAGGTTGATGATGAAATTAATTACATAAAACAGACTCCTTTTCAGATTGCTGGAGATGTTTAAACCCTTATTTGAGCCAGTCTCTCTTATTGTGAAAGTCCTTCTTTCATCCATCCAAGCAATTTGTTTTTGGTCTATTTTTCTTTTAACCCTTCGTTGTCATGGAATGTTTCGACTGCATCCACATACCTTTACAGGCTGTACACGCTGTAAATAGTTGGGGGGTCTCATATATACGCATTAGCACAGATGTTTTCCTGTTTTTCCAGAGGGGCGGTCTCCTCCTCAAACTTCTCCACTGACCCCTCACCCTGTTCGGAGAGGGGAGGGTGATGCATTTCCACCAAGATTCTGTAGAGCCCCGCACCCAATACTCCTCCAATAGGGGGGGCAACTAGAGGCACCCACCACCAGCCATTTCCAGCCCTGCACAGATAAAGACAAATAACTGCTGTGAGCTGACAGAAAATTACAGGGGGGAATAAAAAAAAAATATATATATATTTTTTCATAAATACTTAAAGGCCCCATATTATGCTCATTTTCAGGTTTATACTTGTATTTTGTGTTTCCACTAGAACATGTTACGCACTGTAATGTTAAAATATTGTATGCCTGAATATGCCTGTATTCACCCTCTGTCTGAAACGCTCCGGTTTAGCACATTTCGAGGGAATTGCGTTGCTAGGCAACATCTTGGGTCCATGTTTACTTCCTGTCAGCTGATGTCATTCACATACTCTGCAACCGGAAATAAACTGGCGCGTTCATGTGTTTCAGGCGGGAAGAAATTCTTTGTCACATAGGTCAACATGTCACAGGATCTGTTAACTGATTGGTTGCAGGTCCTCTCTGGCCACACTTCGCTGTTTTCCCAACTTTAGTTTGGCCGCATTCCGCCGCTGAATCAAACGGCCACAGCTCTCTGAGCTCGGGAGCGGCCGCCGCAGCTTTTCATAGACGTTGCATGGCACTTCGCTGCAGGCCACACTTTGCCGCAGCTCTGGTGTGAATTTGGTGTTGCGTTCAAAACTGTGAAACGGCTATATATTGTATATTTGTGACATCACAAAATTACAGAAATCCTGACAGCTTGTTTCAAAGGCACCATTCTGAATACAGGCTGCGTGTATTTCTTCATGGATTGAGCGCTTCGATACTTTCACAGTATTTATATAGCACTTAAACCTGCTTTATAATAAAAAAAATAGACCTGATTATCTCACTTTTTCAATATGGGACCTTTAAATAAAGCATTTTTCCATTTACATTGTTAGAAACAACTAGTAATACCCTCTTAATGTTTGTGGACAAACTACACAGGTCATTTAATAATTAACGTAGATGTTTCGTCCTCGACTGACCCCTAAAGTTAAAGTCACATCAGCAAATCCTCCCCTAAAAGCCAAAACATCCTCCTTGTGTACCTGAACACGTCGGGCCCCCAGCCTGCTATGGCAGTGAAGACCCTGGGTGCGATGTCTCTGGTGGGGTTGATAGCGTAGCCGCTGTTGCTGCCCAGAGAAATGCCAATGAGCAACACCAGGAGACCCACTGCGACGGGCTCGCTGCCCGCCGCGGCCGGCTTGTTCTTCTGGTCGGACAGAGCCATCAAGCATAGCAGCAGCATTGCTGTGCCAAACACCTGGCACACACACAAAACAAACAGCACATAGATAGCTGTGTGTAACAAAGAAAATGGACAGTGCAGAATGTGATAGTGATTCGTAGCTGTAATCCTTTAATCCGGCGCCATGGCTACCTGATCGATGAATCCAGCCAGCAAGGAGAGGTACGGTGCAGGATAGGTGGCAAAGATACCTGCTGTGGCCTTCACTCCTGTGACAGTCAGGTTTCCTCCACAATAGTCATGTATGGCGTCTGCATTTGGAAACAATATGGAAATACAGCAATGATTTACGGGCAAGGAGAAGTAAATGTATAAGATTCAGGTGTTAAATGCCGAACGTGCAGTGTGCGCTCACCATAATAGACAGCATAGATTGTCCCCGCCGCTAGAAATGACCCCAATAGTTGCGCAAAAATATACAGAGGCAGCATCTTCCACCCAAGGCGGCCAAACGTGCACATTGTGAATGACACTGCTGCATTCATGTGAGCCCCTGGTGGAGCAATAAAGCATAAGACGTGTGTCAGATGATACATGTGATGACTTTTAAGGAATCTTGATATTAGGGTGTACAAGGGTCAGCTGTCATACCTGAGACCTTCCCTCCAACATGAACGCCCATAGCAACCCCCAGTCCAAAACCCAGGTTGATGCTGATGTACTGTCCGAACTCTCCCTGTCCCGTCACCACCTGGGCCACCGACCCCAGGCCAAACACCTGGACACAGAGAGAAGGAATCGTGCCCAGCTGACGGTTAAAGAGAAGCAAACTACATACAAGGGAAAACTTCCAGACAGTGTGATTTAGGGAGAGCAATTCAGCAAACAGGATATGGTAAATGGACTTGCATTTATATAGCGCTTTTCTAGTCTTCCGACCACTCAAAGCGCTTTACACTACATGTCATTCACCCATTCACACACTCATTCATTGTGAAGGTGCCAACCTGCCCATCATGATCTAATCTAAATACTCATACTCAGCCTTCAGGAGCAATTTGGGGTTAAGTATCTTGCTCAAGGACATTTCGACTTGTGACCGGAGGATCGAATTGCCAACCTTCCAATTGGTGGATGACCTGCTCTACCTCTGAGCCACTGCCGCCCATGTAATGTAGCTAAAAGTAACATTGACTTATTTTGTCACGTCAGTCATGTGACTCATCAGTAACGTCAGTCCTGTGAGTCACATAAGTCACTTGTCAGTGAAGTTAACATCAACCACGACCGTTTCCTAACCCTAACTAAGTGGTTGTGTTGCCTAAACCCAACTTCCTGTGAAAACTGAAGTTTATTTTGAAAGGACACATGTAATGAGCGTATGTCATATATATGACACGCCGTCCAAAAGTAATGTAAGAGGGGTACGCCGTGCGTCGGTCTCCGATGTCGAGGGGCACTGACCAAGTGGCGGTACTTGACGAGTTGGGAGTGAGAATGTGTTGGTCTGGAGCCAGTTGTTGTAAGAGTAGTGTAGGACATTTAGAAAATAGCAGAGCCCATGTGCGGAGTGTGTGTGTACGTGGGAAGTGGGAGTGATGTGAGCGAACAAGTGAGCAGAAGACAAGTGAATGTACAGTGGAAGTTGCGGTTTGGGCCGCAGCTCCTCAAGACCAACAGAGGTTTCCCGTGTCTTTTTCCCCAGCGGCTGAGTGGAGTGACGGCGGGGGTTAACTCTGGAACGAGTAACCTAATCGACTCCAGCCCAAACAGGAAAAGTTAACACAGTATTTGTCCGTTCTGGGCTACTGTGGAAACATGGCGGCCGGCTCTATGAAGAGGACCAGCTCCCTATGTAGATATAAACGGCTCATTCTAAGGTAACAATAAATTATACACTAAAGAAAACATACTTATTATTATATTCCATTTCTGCCAGTAGATCCCCCTGAAGGTTACACACTGGTCCTTTAAGAAAGTGTGTCAGCCAGGCAGCCAGAGTGTGAGTGAATGAGTGTTTTGTTCTGAAATGTTTACGGTGAAAGAAGCTGAACTGAAATGAACTCTTTCATTTAAATTTTAACTGTGAAATTTCCAGTGAAAAAAAAAAAGCTGACGCTGAACATTCATTCAGGAAACAGGAAACGTGTGGTTCCGCATATACGTGCGTAGTGCGTATTCAGGTTAAGAGTGAGTTTAGTTTATTCCCAGTAATGCCTTTCAGGCTTCCAAGTATAAGGTTTATTGTAACAGCTGACACATGACATGTGACATTTCCAGTCCACTCCATGTGGCCCGCTGCCTGACCATTCCTCTGGTAACACTAGATTTCCTGGTTCACCCTCTAGAAGCCACCAATCCCCACCCACGACCCCCCATCATGTGACTGAAATGTGCTCGTGGGTGTGTGTGTGTTTGTCAGAGGGGGCATGTTATCAGGGTCAAGAACATGGCATTAATAATTAATGGCACATAGTTGTTACAGATAAGCATGCCACAATGTCAAAACACAGAGAAAAGCTCATATAAAGTGAAGTTGTCGCCAGAATGATGGCTATAAAGAGCTGGCAGTTTAAAAATCACACATTAATTCAACAAGCTTTTCTTACCATCATGACATATGTGCAAAGAGATTCAGCAAGTCCCACACGAACAAATTCATTCCTCAGCCAAACTCTGGGTCGAGTTACGTTGAGTCTTTTCCTCTGAGAGACCCCCAGCTCTACTGACTGCACAAAGTCCTTCATCTCTTCTTTTTCTTCTTCTTCTTCTCTTCTTTACTCCCTTTTGTTTTTAGTGTTTTAGCTAAAAATAAAGATCAACTTCCCACTCCACTGAAGAATCTATGAGGTGCCTCCTCCCATGTCAACACAGTGAAGTACATAAACAAGTTTCTTTCTATTTGCCTCCTCTTTTCCTCCTCCCCTTCTAACGTCTTCTCTTTTCTCTTTGTGTGCGTCTCCCTCTCTCTGTCACACATACCCATTGGGATTTGTCCACTTTTATATAGCCTCTTTGAGACAACCCCCCTCGTCACACACACAGTCAGACCCATCCCCCAATAGCTTTGCATTAGGCTATCAGAGGACACCAATATGGAAAAATGTTAAAGACTAACTGTGCCAAATGAAAAGAAATCAAAGTTGCCTCCTATATATGACAAAAAAAAATGGTATGATACATAATATTCAATTTAACTAGTACTCCTTGTGGATGCACATATGTAAGGAAGAGCTTTTACAACTACAGCTAATAATTACTATCCTTGTTGTTTAATCTGTCGATTATTTTCTCGATTAATTGGTTAGATGTTTGGTCTATAAAATGGTGAAAAATGTTAATCAGTGTTTCCCAAAGCCTAAGATGATGTTTTCAAATGTCTTGTTTTGTTCACAACGCAAAAATATTCAGTTTACTGTCAAAGAGGAGTAAAGACACCAGAAAATATTCACATTTAAGAAGCTGGAATCAGAGAATTATTACTTTTTTATTTTTCTTAAAAACAATTACTCAAATCGATTAATCGATTATTAAAATAGTTGGCGATTAATTTAATAGTTGACAGCTAATCGATTAATTGCAGCTTTAATGTTTAGTTAAAATGGATCCAATAATGTTGTAGATGTAATGTAATATTATTACCAAAACACTTGAAGTCATTGCAGGAGTATAAAATAGATTTTATTCATCCTGATTCTTCACAGTATTTTTATTTATTTTTTTCACAATAAATTACTAAAACCAATTAATCAATTATCAAAACAGTTGATTATAATATATAATAGGTGATTAATTCAATAGTTGACAATTAATCGATTAGTCGTTGCAGCTCTAAAATTATAGTCTTCCCTGGATGTTTTGTTTCAGTTTTAATGCTTCATCAGTGAGTGTAGATCTGCAAGATGTGCAGGTTTTACAATAACAATAACTTCCTCACAAAGAATGTTCTCCTGCAAAATATATTACATAGATCAGTCTGTTAGCTGATTTATGTAAGTGTGTAGAGATTATTTAAAATCTTGCCATTTGTATGTGTGTAAATGTTTCATGGACAACAGACCATTCTGGTCCTGGTCATTTTTTACTATGTTTACTGCACAGCTGCTGTGTTATATATGTTCACGTTAAATAACAAGAGAAGGTCAGTGGGGGAAACGATCAAAACAACAGAAGGTATTGATTAAAAAGCAGAGCTTCGTTGACGTCGTTCACACTTATCTGGACTTCATAGTGGAAAGTTACAAAAGCTGTCTGTCAGGTCCACATATGTTTATCCCATCTGAACCACTGCTCTTTTGCTTACATGTTAACAACCATTGATTTTGCTGGCCGCTGCTTTTGGAAACTTGCCAGTCATTATCACATGAGACATAAACACTGTTCAAATTGTGCAACCAAAACATAAGACGTTTCAAGGTGACAATAACAACAGAAGCATGATTTGGTGTTGCAACATGGAGCATTTGTATACGCCCCATACTATATGCTGTCAAATTGGCGAATGCGTGTCTGAATTTGCTTCTGTGTTATTCATTTGCAGGGTTTTTTTTAACATATATATTGACAGATTAATCAATGAAAATGTGTGTTTTCAATGAAACAAGCTAAAGAAAGTGATTTTTGGACTGAGAGGATTTTTCTCCCTTTTTTTGCATTACACAAGTTGACATCTGAGACAGATTTCTAAGGCTATCTTGCGATGCCATAATCACCATCTTGCTTGTGACTACATGATCTTTCCACTCTGTGCAGCAGTGATGTAGCTGAGTACAACCAACCACCTGACACTTTGATCATGGGTGTGGTGGTGAGAGGTTCAACAGACTTTAACCTTTCATCCCACAGAAGTCAGCACAGTAATGTAACAACTAGTGTGGACAGAGTTGCTTTTTAACAGCTGTTTTTCTGCCAAATTTTTAGTAGGATCACTAAGATATATCGGCATCATTTTAATTATGAAACATTAATCAAATCTAAATAAATAAAAAAATATATGTTTATTGTTCTTTATTGTTAAAACCCGCCTCAGTCAATTTTCTGTAAAATATATCAGACCCATAATGTGGAACATTGCTTTTTTCCTATTATAATTATTTTACTTTTCTTATCTGTGTGAGATTTCTAATTTTTTTTACAGGATGTTTATGTTTTGAAACTAATTATATTTATTCCATCCATCCATTTTCTTCCGCTTATCCGGTGCCGGATTATTTTTATTAATTTATATTTCTATCAGTTACATTTGATATTTATTTGATTGTTTGAATCAAAACTGGGTGATTAGCCTTTAGGGGTCTTGAGATAACTTCTGTTATGATTTGACGTTATATAAAAATAAATTGAATTGAATTAGGCTTTTGGCCTCCCTTGCATATCCTGTTATTATTGGTATTGTTTTGTTAAAAAGGTCCCATATTATGAAAGTGAGATTTTCATGTTTTTTTATTAGAAAGCAGGCTTAAGTCCTATATAAATACTGTGAATGTTTTATTCCTGGTTGCAGCGTAATGTCAATGTCATCAGCTGACAGGAAGTACACATGGACCTAAGCTGTTGCCTAGCAACGCAATTGTGTTGTAATTCCGTCAAAATGTGCTAAAACGGAGCGTTTCAGACAGAGGGTAAATACAGGCATATTCAGGCCGACAGTATGAGGCAAATAAAGGTTTCTCTAAACATTAAAGCATGTAAACATGTTCTAGTAGAAACACAAAATACAAGTATGAACCTGAAAATGAGCATAATATGGGACCTTTAATGTTATTTTTTAATGTGCTACTAAATAAATTACATCAATGGTGACGGCTTACAAGGACAAATGACTGTGGCATAAATCTAGATTTAACAAGATTGCATGTCTATAGACCATGAAATCACCCGTACATACTGGTCTAATTAAAGTAATATTAATAGATTTTTTTGAAATGTATAAGTAGAAATGATACAATTATCACAAAGTAAAATACTCCATGATTTCATAAGTCATCAGACTAACCATTCAACTGAAATTAAAGGGAAATAATTACAGTAATAACCCAACTGCCACTCAACACCAGTACAACTTGTTGGAGTATGTTGCCCTCTAGTGGGCGAAAAGGTGCACTGCAGTTATTTAGGAAAAGACTGGAATAAAAAGACTCAAAAATTCAATCTATTTAAAGGTATACGGATTAATTATGCACTGAAAAAGCAAAATATACCAACTTTCTGGCACAACAAAAGATACATTTCTTTTTCTGTTTTCCCAGCTTTTGAAAAAAAAAAAGGAAAATGTGTGTTTGATATCCATTGTTGGATAATTAAACATTTCCTGCTATTGATCAATGCCCAGAAGACTGAAATGTAATGTTTTGTTAATGTTATTTTTTAATGTGCTACTAAATAAATTTAATTAAATCAATGTTTGTCACTTTCAAGGACAAATAACTGTGGCATAAATCTAGATTTAATATTGCATGTCTATAGACCATGAAATCACCTATTTCATCAGATATGTACATACAGGCCTAATTAAAGCTGTATTAATAGATTTTTTGTTGTTTTTACTGTAGAAATTATTATTATTGGTTGTCTGTTGTATGTATGGATGTATGGACTGGGAATGCTACAAATTAATTGCCCCCTTGGGGATAAATAAAGTTGTCTGAACTGAAATGAAATGATACAGTTATCACAAAGTAAAATGCTCAATGATTTAATAAGTCATTAGATAAACCATTCAACTAAAATATGAAAATGAAAGGGTAATTAATACTCATTATTTGCCTAACTTAAAATCAACACCAGTACATCTTGTTGGAGTGTGTTGCCCTCTAGTGGGTGAAAAGGTGCACTGCAGTTATTTAGGACCAAAAGTGGAATAAAAAGACTCAAAGGTTCAATCTATTTATGGATTAATTATGCGCAGAAAAAGCAAAATATACAAACTTCCTGGCACTACGAAAGATCAATTACTCTTCCTGTTTTCCCAGATTTGAAAAAAAAAAAAAAGCTTGTTTGATATCCACTGTTGGATAATTAAACATTTCCTGCAACTGATCAAAGCCCAGAAGACTGAAATGTTTTTTTTTTTTGGTGCAGTCATACTGGAAAGTTTTCAAGGATACTCGTCAGCATTAAAACCAGATGTGTTTTCTTTATGGCTGGAGAGCTCTATAGCACAGCCCCTATGAACAACCACTGAACCACTGGTTGCCTATCAGCTGCTACTAGGCGACTGTTGCTGAGGATTTTAGGCACACCTACTTGAGGTAGAAGAAGCTGGCTGGATGCTCGATTCCTCTTTCATTTCTTGTTGAGGACTAGACTAAATAAACTCCCCTCTGTGCCATGCTTTGGTTGAATATCTTGAGCCACCCAGTCTGGGCGATCTCCACGTTTCTCCTGGCTCTGGTTGTCCGCATCCAGCGCAGAGGACGATGGGATCCACAAGCCTGCACGGTGCGGCTGAAAGGGAAGACTGCTCTAGTGACAGGAGCCAACACAGGTCGGTGCCACTCTAATATACAGGATCATGACACATATCCTCCTGGGAACAGAGTTAAAAAAAATGTCTTCCAATTACTTTTTTGTGATTTCCTTCCTATTTAGGGTTAAAAGAGAATCTTAACAATTTAGGCTTGTTAAACTTTATTTGTATTGTCCACTGTAGAGTGGACTACATGACTATTTCAGTAATCTGACAACAGATTATGGCTGTAGAGTGATATTAAACCAAGAATACATTCAAATTGATTAAAAAAAACAACACATGCCATATCACTGGAAAGCCAAGGATGTCCTCTTTACATTACACCAGGGGTTGATGGAGTAAGTCAAAAGAGTAAGGGGATATGCATGTGGACAAAATGTCCACTACAGAGGACACATGTCAATGGGCTGGGTCTCAGGAGGATATACAGGGCTGCAAGGGGCATGCTTTTAACAATGTGAATGTTGCGAAACTAAGTGGAATAAGGATGGCTGTTTTTGCTTGTATGTGGTGATTTGCAGTGGTGGCTGGTGAACATGTTTCTAGGTACACTGTAAAAAAACACTTTTTTTTTTTACATTTTTTTCAAGAAATTTTAAATTTTGTCTGTATTTCAAAATTACAGAAAAAAAAATATATAAAAATTACAATAATTAACTTTTTATTGTAATGTGTCATGTGTTTTAACAAACAAAAAAGTATAAATGGAATACATTTAATATCTGTTTTTAACAGCTTTTGAATGCTAATTTTAACAAAACTAACCGTAAAAATAAAGTATTCTTTACAGATAAAAGGATTTTCTGTAGTTTTACAAAATAATATGTTTGTTATACCGATATATCATTGTCAAAAAACATAAAAATACTGTTATTAATCTATTTAAAACTGTATAATTGCAAGAAAATATATGCCTAAAGACAGAGATATTTTGTCATTTTGCATAACTTATCCACTACTTTACATACATAAACTGAAAAGTTATTACAGGTATTGACTTTCCTATGAGACAGTTAAAATCAGCATTTTAACAGATTTTGACTTCCTCTTTATTGCTACATTGGTTTATTGATTTAAAGGTTTTATTGTTAAATAAGTGCATTTCATGTTAAAAAAACGGTTTAAAACTATAAAGTTAAATTTAAAAAAAAGTTATTAACTGTGCTTTACACTTCCTTACATTTATATGACTTGTAAATCAATCATAAATTACCCATCACTACATTCCCCAATACAAAGAAAAAGGTATTACAGTCCATCCGTGCAACATGTTGGTTGCACATTCTTACCAGAGCACCATGCAGATAGAAGATGATGCTATAACCCACCAGTTACAGCAGACATTTGGCTATATAGGGCTGTGCCACATCTAATCAATTTCAGCAAACATCCCAGTATGATTTGATGCAAAAAAGTGAAGGTATCAAAAACACATCACTACTTTGCAGTTAAATAATCAACAATTACTTTATTCCAACAGGAGCATAAAGAATACTTAGAAAAACACAACAGTATAACATGTACTCAGTGGTGGAAAGTAACTAAGTACATTTACTCAAGTACTGTACTTACACTGTAAACAATTGCTGTTAATTTACTGCAGGATTTAAACAGTATTAACCTGTTATTGCTAAAAACAGTGCTTTACTGTTAATACAAAAGAAAACCTGTTAAATTACACTCATAGGCCGTTTTTTAACTAATGCATTCTTAAAAAACATCACTTTACTATTGATCAGCTGTCTAAAGTATCATCAGTAACAGTTTCATGCAGTATTGTTTAATTCTGGGACCTGATCTGCTCATGTGAGGCTTGTACATTGTACATGATTGTACAATCAGTGAATTAGCTTTATTGTTCTTCACTCACATGTTGTTCTGGTTTGCATTCTGTGCTTGTAGCCAGATATAGACAGACATTTAGGGAAAAGTGTCAACAAGTCTATTATAGCCTTTTTCCTAACAAGTGCCTTTAATGTATTCAGTGTGACTATTCCTATGTCTGTAACCTGCTAAGCCTATTCATCTTCGCAAATAATAATGTTTCCTAAAATGTATATTAAAAAATACAACCTAAATAGTGCATTAAAACAAATCAGTAAGATAATGTAAAAGAAAGGTGAAAAACAGCTATATAATGTATCTTTAAACTGTAAAATACTGTGAAATTAATAAAACAAAAACAGTTCAAACTGTATTTTTCATTAACAGTACAAAGCTGTAAATTTCAGCGACAGTATAATAATGTTAATTTTACAGTAACATAAAGGCAATCCTGCTGCCATCAGTTCTTTACTGTTATTTTACTGGGAAATGCTTAACAGTGTAGGGCTTGTTAAAGGAAACGCCGGATCCAGGGCTTTAGAAGTGAGGAAAATCTAATTTACAGATGGGGTTTAATTTATAACTACCATAGCAAATCATCACATACAAGCAAAAACAGCCGTCCTTATTCCACTTAGTGTTGCCACATTCACATTGTTAGGTTGCCATTAAAGCATGTGCCTTGCAGGCTGCTTTAACAACAGATTGGATCTTTCAGGAAATGCCATATGAAGGAGAGATAGCCTGACCTCTCTGTGACCACTCTGTGACCATCAATAAATTAACACACTATTAATGATTATCTTATATTAAAAAGCCCTGGTTGTCCTTTTCTTAAACAGAATGTGAACTTTAACTTTGTGTGTATATTTGACTCTTATTTTTTATAATGGCTGTGGATGTTTTAGCTAAATTAAACATTATATTCTTGAGTATGAGCTGCTTCAGAGCAAGATATAATCTGTTTTGTAAATAGAACTAGAGCAAAGAGCGTGGCAGAGGTTCAGGGAAAACCTGCTCTGCTGGATGAATTTCACAGGTTTTATGAAGTGTTTTGGCAGCAAGAACTATCATCTTGGAGTTATATCCAGTTTTTACTTTCGCAATAACACAATATTAGTTCTAGTTTCATTGCTAAATACCTCATTATTGTTTTATTATCTCACCATTACACACACATTAACAAGAGATGGTCTCTCTCCCATGCACTTGTTTCACTTTCACTAAATGTGCTGTGTTATCTTTCTTTCATTACGAGTATACAGCATAGAGGTGTATATATTTTTACTAAATGCATATTGTATGTATATGGTGTTTTTACTGTAAGTTTTGTACGATTAGATTACAGGGTATACGACTCATTGTTACTGTATCATCATTGTGAAGCACTGCCCCTTTTAAGGAGTATAATTATGAGGATTTCAGGATTTCCTCTGGCCTCCCGGATGAACATTTTGATTCAATTGTTTCCTCTATATAATATTAACTTTGGCAGGTTTATTTGTATAGCAGCATTTCATAACAAATAATGCAATTCAAAGTGCTTCACACGGTCATTTCGAAAGCAAGGCATGCATCACAGGAAAAGATGGAAGAAGACACATACACTCACACCCCATGTCTACATCAACAGAGCTGAGGTGGAGGAAGTGAACAGTTTTAAGTTCCTGGGAATCAGCATCATAAACATCGCCATCATCATAGTGAAAAAATGACTCAAAGGAAACTTAAGAAGGCAAAATCCCCCCTGCCAAGGTCCTCTTACAGAGGAGCAATAGAAAGCCTGACTGGTGAAATTACAAACTGGTATGGAATGTGCACGGACCAGTATAGGAGGACTCTGCAGCGGGTGATTAAAACCAACCAGTACATCATCGGTTGGCACCAAACGATATTAAAAGAAAATACCCGCCCCAGCAACAGCCTCTTCGCTCTGCTGCTGTCTGGCAAGCAACACAGAACACCAGACTACAGAGCAGCTTCTTTTCTCAGGCTGTGAGACTCAAATCCACTTTATCCTCCACCATAAAAAAATGGTGTTCTGTTTTTTGTCTCTTTTATAGCATAAAGGAACTACAAAGGCATTTCATTGTGCAACTCTGTGTGATACATTGACAAACGAAACTTGAACCTGAGCTCCAGCATAGTTCTGCACCCTTAAAATAGAAATTAAGCAGCTTGAAAGGAAGTGTGAGTGAACTCGAGAGAATTGCATAGTTGTGTATCTATGACCACTCGCTCTCTGCTTTAGCTTTCTTCAGTTTTCAGGAGACCTGGCCAAAGCGGAAGCATCAGCATGTATTTACAGAAAGGACAGAGCATTACAAAATTGAATTTGATCACAAACATGGTACTAAGTCACATATTGGTGCCGCCGTTCTGGGATGAAAGCTAGTCCACATATTTAACAGATTTATCAAACAACATTTCTCTCATGTTAAACAAGAAATTCCATTTTAAAATCCTTCCCATTTAATATGGTAAATATATCAACCAAATGATAAAGAAAATGGGCATTGTTGCCAGATTGGCCGGTTTTCTACGTTCTTTCTTACTGCCCCACCAGAAAAAAAAAAACGGATCAGTATCACGTTATAACATGAAAAGTTTGTAGTTATAATAAGATGTATTTTCACATTATAACAAGATATTTTCACATTATTACGACATACAGTCTTATCACGTTATAATAAGAAACTTTTCTTATCATGACAAGAAACTTTTCTTGTTATAACAATATATTATTTATGTAATAATGTACAGTGAGCCGGTCAATGACCGGCTCGCTGTATATTATCCAGCTTATTACACGGCTACTTACTTAAGAAATCAATAATTTGACTCAAAAATGGTCCTCCAGAGTCTGACATCAGAGCTGCGCCCATAGCAATGGTCTGTTATACATAGCAACGGTCTGCTATAAAGAAATAACAGACCGCAGAACGCCGTGATTGACCAGATCAGAATCGAGTATTCAACACAGCCATGTAATAAATTGCTATAACGTGGTAACTTAGTATATTGTTATAACGTTTCACGTTTCACGTTATAACAATATAAGTGATGATCATGTTATAACATATAACAGTTTATGTTATAACATGAAACATTTTATGTTATAACAATAAGTTATCACATTTTAACATGAAAAGTTTCACGTTATGACGGGATAAATAGTACATTGTTATAACAAGAAAGGTTTCTTGTTATAATGTGATAAGTTTGTATGTTTTAATAAAGTGAAAAACATCTTGTTATAACAAACTTCATGTTATAACGTGATACTGATCTGCTTTTTTTCTAGTATGGCAGCGTAGTTTTCTGCTCATACTTTTTATTCAATTACAAATTTACAGTCATAATTCACTTAATGCACTTCTGAAAATAGAAGACAAGAGGACAAAGTATCACAAATAACAGACCAACCAACAACAGTGAGACAATCATTTCTACACAGCTCAGTCAGAACACATCATAGAGGAACTCAGTTGTTATGAACAGCAAAGCTAAACTGGACCCGCAAAACTTATCTTTCCAAACACTGAATTTCCTGTTAACTTCCTTATCGGCCGCCCCACCTCTTCCAGTCGCCGCTCACCACCAAGCATCATATTGGAAGGAATGAGGACACACAGCATGATGCCCAATCACTCTACAGAAGCTGTTTTTTTTAAAAGGGTCCAAAACTACAAAACATAAAAAACACATTTTCCCACTTGACCTGATTTTGAGATACACTGTAAACAGTTTTCATAGGGACTATGACGTGATCAGAAGTGTTACTCCATTCCTCTGCTGCTTTAGCCTGTACCTCCCCAACTATATCCAGGCAATTCTCAGTCACCTAAACCTACAGACTGAAGCTCTCTCTCTTTCAAGTTTGCCAACAAAAACTATTTTGGTCTCATTCCAATAATACATATATACATACATTTGCATAAAGCAGCATATTTGCCCACTCCCATGTTGATGGAGTATTAAATACTTGAGGAATCTCCCTTTAAGGTACATTATGAACAGATAAAACAAAATGTGTGATTAAATATTTTAATCAATTGACAGCCCCAATTCCATTACATAGTTCCCAGTGTTTGAAAACAGGCTCATGTGGTCCTTAGTAAAAGTAAAGGTGGAGATTGAAGTCAACTTGAAGCTGCATTAATAGATTTTCTTTTTAGTGCAGTTAGTGCACAGTGTGTTCATCAGAGCTTGTTGACTGAAAACAGCTGCAGCTGTAAACACAGTTGATAGGAATGGAGCAGAAAACCAGTAGAGCAACTGCAGAGTCATGTGATAATTCTCTTTTGGTTTCTCACTACATGCGGTGCCTTTCATGTTAGGCGTAGTCATTTGATTCATTATTAAAAAGGACAACAATGCTGCTGGCTGCACGGTGGTGCAGTGGTTAGCACTGGTACCTCACAGCTAGAGGGTTGCAGGTTCGAATCCGGCTTGGAGCCCTTCTGTGTGGAGTTTCCTGTGTTAGCGTGGGTTTTCTCCGGGTACTCCGGTTTCCTCCCACAGTCCAAAGACATGCAGGTTAGGTTAGTTGTTGACTCTAAATTGCCCGAAGGTGTGAATGTGAGTGTGAATGGTTGTCTGTCTCTATGTGTCAGCCCTGCGATGGACTGGCGACCTGTCCAGGGTGTACCCCGCCTTCGCCCAATGTTGGCTCCAGCCCCCCCGCGACCCCTAACGGGATAAACGGTTGCAGATGAGAGAGATGAGAGAATAATGCTGCCACCCCATAAAGCACAGCAGGCATTGCATGGCATTGCAGGCATTGCATGGTGCTGGAAAACTTTAAAAGTTATGTTGAGGACGCAAATCTCAAATCACAAATCTGTGCAAAAAAACCTCTCCTGCCACTATAGGACAGACCATTTACCATCTCAGCCTGACCTAACTTGAACCTACCATCTGCTCGACATCTGCTGGCATGAGATGAATGACACCAATACAAAGCTGTCAAACAATACAGACTAACAATCAAAGCAGTATACGAGTCCTCTGTTACTGCCGACAGGCTCACACGCACACCCACGAGTGCACTGATTTTAGCATAAAGTAATTTATTGCAGTTGAACCCCATTGCTGGTAATAGAGCCCATAGTTTCAAAAGGTCACCCATTGCTACATCTTTGTTATCAAGTATTGCAAACAAATGTTTGCTCTCTTCCACTCTGCCAGGGATCGGGAAGTCCATTGCCTTGGACTTTGCACATCGCGGGGCCCGTTTAATCCTGGCCTGTCGAAGCGAGGCCCGGGGGCAAGCAGCACTTAAAGAAATCAAGAAGAAGACAGGAAACTCTGACGTCCACCTACGTCTGGTGGACCTGTCCTCTCTGGACTCTGTCAGAGAATTTGCCAAGGGGATTCTCGAAGAGGAGAAAGCTCTCCACATCCTTGTCAACAATGCTGGAATATCAGGTGATACATGATTAAGTCTTACAGCTGCACTGGCCGGTTTTGTATTTAACGCGAGTTAACCCCAGATACAATATAATAATGCAATACCACAAACACTATGTTCTTTTATCACTATAGGATTTGTACTTACTCTTAAAGTTATTTCTCCCTGGACATTTCTGCTAAAATCAGCGAATGAAAGCATTATGAAAAAAAACATTCCACGAAAAGAACATCCAGTCCCACTTAATGTCACACACACATCTGGAAGCAAAGAACAAGACATGCCTCTATGATTTTGGAGTCTGTAAACAAGAGTTTGGCATACCGACACCCGCTGCTGTTTATTGGAAGTAATTCAACACAGACACAGCTCCAAAATGCCACCTAACCTGTCATTCATCATCAGAAATTAAGCACAGCAGAAGGGTTAGTCTCTCAGACTTGACAAAGCTCCCAGCAAAGTAACAGAAGACATTTATGCAGCTGTTCAGCATGGAGGGTAGTGCTTTCTTTCCATGACCTTTATGTTGGTGGACCTTTCAATTTTGCAAAATGTGACCAGGGACTGAATAAGTCAATGTCCTCATTATTGACAAAAATAACTGTGTATGAGGTGAAGGTTAAAAGGATAGTCTGGGTGTTTTGAAGTGGGGTCGTGTGAGGTACTTCTCCATAGTCAGTGTATTACCTGCAGTAGATGACGGTCGTCTCGCCCCCAGTTTGGAGAAGCAGACAGGAGTTACAGCACGGAAGCAGAGCAATGCTCTGGTGTGGACGTATTTTAGCCACCTAAAAGAAAGGCCCACCTAAAAACATCAATATCAGTTTAAGTGTATGCTACACTTAGATTATTTTCACTGATTTACCTTGCTGTCAGACAGCTATACAGTCTATGTTTCCGACAGGGAACTGAAGCCGTTATCTATGCTCTCGCCAAAAGTAACCAGACTCCGTTGAAAAAAAACAAACAGTAATTCTAGATTCAGACATTCAGAATAGTTAGTTTGTGCTATTGTGTGACTTTGGATAGTTCGGATTCACCAAAGTCACATAATAGCACAAACAAAACTAACCGATCGAGGCAGCAGTAGACCAGCAAACCCTGCAAACCCTGTGTTCTGCAAGGTAAAATCGCAGGTTATTTCAATGGAGTTTGGTGGCTTTGATGAGAGCGTAGATGGATACAACTGCTTCAGTTCCCCGTCGGAAAGGACTGTCTGACGGCAAGGTAAATTGGTGGAAATATTCTAAATGTAGCATACACTTAAACCGATATTGATTTTTTTTTAGGTGAGCCTTTCTTTTAAGTGGCTAAAATGAAAAATGTGCTGCCTGTCCCGTCCACAGCAGGACATCGCTTTTGCGGTCTTCCGTGCGGTAACTCCTGTCTACTTCTGCAAACTGGAGACATGCCGACCGTCATCTAATGTAGGTAATACACTGACTATGGATAAGTACCTCATACAACCCCACTTCAAAACACCCAAACTATCCCTTTCAGACACAGGTTAGTTGTAAAGTACTCCTAAGTACAGAAGTTTAAATGTGTTTGTTTTGTGCATATTTTGTTGTATATCTCGACTAATTAGTAAAATTCAGTTGCACTTTTTTTCCTTTTAAAAATTCTACCATCAGGCTTTCCCAGGCAGATAACCAAAGATGGGTTTGACATTTCTTTTGCCACCAACCACCTGGGACCATTTCTCCTCACCAACCTGCTGCTGGGTAAGACTCTGCAGTCTCTCTTTAATACAGCAGGGAATGAAATGACGATAACCCGTCATCATCATGGCATACTTAATATTTTTTCTTTTGTTTTCTCTCTCTGCTTTCCTCGCTCTGCGTGTCTCCGATTCTCCACTCCAGACCTGATTAAGCGTTCAGCTCCGGCGAGGATTGTCAACCTGTCCTCAGTCAACCATAAGAAGGGTATAGTGGACTTCTCTCATTTTCATGGCGAGAACCTCATTTATAACTTTGATGCCGTCTACAACCACACGAAGCTGCACAATATCATCTGTACCACAGAGCTGGCACGCAGGCTGGAAGGCACAGGTAAGCTAAAATCATCCATTATCATCCAATGGACTATCATCCATTAGTATAGCGATTGCACGGTCTTTCCCGTTGAATAAGTACTGCAGAAAGTCAAGTCAATATACCCCAATATCAAAAATGTGACACCTGAGCCACACGAGTCGACCTGCTGACTTGTTTTTGACTCAGACAGGAGCCCTGTACAGTGTTGCTAGGTCCGATTGCCAGTTGCCGGCCCTATCTCAACTTAAAACCCATATTAAATAAAAAAACAGCCCAAATCAATAAAACAAACAGATTAAATAATAAAAAAGCCTAGATCAAATGCACAGTAGAAAAAACATCATAAACATAAAAAGCTTCTTATCTACATTAAATAACCGCAGATCAAGGTTAGATAACTTGGGTATCAGGACCCATAAAGAGTGAGATAGGACAGTCCAAAGGCATGCAGGTTAGGTTAATTGTTGATTTCAAATTGCCCATACTGTAGGTGTGAGTATGAGCATCTGCCGACCTGCCCATGGTGTATCCTACCTCCGCCCAATGTCAACTGGGATCGGCTCCAGACCCCCCGCGACATAAGCAGTCACAGATAATGAATGGAAATATTGTTATTTTACAGTATATGTTTTTCACAATATTTTCAAAACCCCGTCAAATGTTAATACAATGGAGTAAATTTTGTTCAAACACTATGCGCCTTGCATTTTGTACTCTTTTGAGACCATATTCAACCCATGCAAGATTGAACCCCGCCAAATGTTGAAAAGCAGCCCAAATGTCATGTACCAGCCCAACGCTATTTTTCCCACCCAACTTAGTCAAAAGTAGCCCAACTGGGCGGAAACCAGTCCAATCTGGCAACACCGGCCCTGTGTTTTGAGAGGAGAGAGTCCTGATTGGAGTATTAGGTTTAGAGAGATCAAACAGGTCGGAAGGGTCGTGTCCATTTACAATTTTTTAAGTCATTTTTTAAGTCATCAAAAGCACCTTAAAGTCTGATCTGACAACAAAACGTTTACCTAATCTGTAATGTAATGCATTCATACAACTTAGCTTTTACCCCAGAATTTAAACCATGTATATACTGTACATGAAGTTGATTATAACCTGCATAACCAGTTAGCATCTGTAGATTTTCATTTAGACTACCCAACCCAAGCAAAGCTGCAAAACTACTTGAGAGTCCACAGGCTGTATTTTTCCGCGCTCCTATCTGCATGAAAAATTCACCAGAACAGATGAAGCAGAAACACAATGTTTCAGCTTCTCCACACCCTTGGCCTTGGCATCTCCACACATCTACAATCTATATTTAAAGCAAGTGCTGCAGAACAAAATCATTACAAAAGAATGTAACAAAATGTTCAAGGATAACATGTCACCTTAAAGCAAAAAAGAAACCCACCAAAAGCGTACTTTTTTTCTATTTTGGATGTCTGTGAAGAGTCTTCGTAGGATCCCATCCCAACCAGTAGGTCCACTCAATGAAGCAGAGATGCTTCGTCAACCTTTCTTGGGTGTTGTAAAGTTTTGAGGTGGTGGATTCTTACAACCACGGGCGAGCAAGGTGAAGAGTGAGCATCAACAGACATCCAGGATTTTTCCAGAGCTCAGGTTTTTACTTGTGACTATAAACAAACATCGTAAAACTCTCACCAATGGTTTATAGGCAGATGGACAACAAAATTGAGCACCATGCTGCTTTTCCCACCTGGCATATATATCTGTGGTCCATACCAACAATGAAAAGCACATACCCACTCCCAAAATCAATGCACTTAATGCACAATATAACCTTAATATTTACATATACAACATACAAATGAATATTACATAATACAGATTAAATAACGAGCATGATAAATGGAAGAAATATCAAATGAAAGGCAACTTAACAAACAAACCCATCAACCCCACACCCCTCTCTCTTCCCTGGCACTTGGTTCAGCCTAACAAGCTAAGTGAAATCAGCTGGAGACCTGTGGCTGAAGAGAGTTCCCCAAAATAAAAGCACAACATAAAAACCTGAATTTCCCGTATTAGCCCATTATCTTGAACTTAACACAGTAAATTGGCACGTGTGTGTCTTTTTCCATCTTAGTGAGGGGGGATTGTTTGCAGCTCCCTCACTGGTGTGGTTTTTGCCATTATAGGACCGCTATGCCCTTTAAAAGAATCTGGGTGAGAAAGCCTGTTGCATGGTCCATAAAATTTCTGCTAGGGTTCACTGATAAATTAAATGTTTTACTAATTGTTTGTTGAATAGAGTACAATGTTCAACATGTGTATGTCTGAAGTGCCCTCTAGGGTGCCATTCCAGTGGAAAAAACGTAAAGTGCACTCTTGGGTGCCCTTCCTGCTCTTTAGGGCGGCCTTAAAATGAAGAAAACATGATGCACTGCCATATAGGCTTCCCTACATGCCAGAAAACGTTCTGCACACTGGTGTCCCACCTCATGCAGCTGGTGTCCTTTTCATTTCCCCCTCCTGCCCCCCTTAGACAGCCTGACGCCGCCACTGCCAGTCAGGTTGATTAAAACGGACATTTTAAAATGATTTGCTATACCAGCAATGTAGATCAGTAGATGAGACTTCCTGGGTCCTCTTTTGAGAAAAGACAACCTGTAAACAAAAAGAAGAAATTCCCCTTTTATATTTTCTGCTATACTAAACACTCTCTGTGTTTTATTAACTACTTGCCAGAACAAGTTTGTTTATGCATTTTTGTTCTCGCCAGTTGCACTCTTAATCAAACACATACATCTGTGATCTGATCAAACCTCAGAGTGTATGTACATTTTTTCAAAGAAATGAAATGAGAAATAGCATTTTTTTTTCTGTCTTTTAAACTTAAAGTCTCCATAAAGGATGCTGACGGAGGCACAGGAACATTCTGGCTTTTAGCAAAGCAGCTGATTTTTTGTGTCTGTGTGTGTGTTTATGTGCGTGTAGGTGTCACCGCAAACTCTGTCCACCCTGGTATTGTCATGACAGAAGTGTTGAGACACTATCCACTCATGGTTCGCTGTATTTTCAACCTCATTGGAATTTTCTTTTTCAAGGTGAGTAACCTACATTGATGCATTTTATTGCAGAGTCACTGTCCAGATCAGATAACCTCTCCACTGTAATGTCTTGCAACTGTTCAGGTTGGATGTGATTGGTTGTTGTTGTTGTTCAGGAACAGCTCCTGTTATCTAAATGCACTGTCAACCAGTTTGCAGCGAGTGAAAGACTGGTTTGGCAGAATCATTATTGTGAATTTTTGTGAAGTCACCCATTACATTGATAGTCTGCCTGCTGAACTCGCTCAGTGAGACGGGTACCAGGTTCAGGTATGTCTGCTATTCCATCAACTGGGGAGAATTACTCCATGACAAACAGAGCAATTTACTATTAAATTGCTCTGTTTGTCAGGATGTTTGCTCATGAGCATGAATGAATCAGTGTCTATGTACGTATGTGGCCATGTTGCAACAGCTGTCCGAAACTGTGTCTAATAGGCCTCTTTTTCATGGAAGACATTTTGACTTGTCTTAGTAGGAAATGTTTACAGATGTAGATAATGAACTGAATGATGGCTGAATTCCATTTATCTGTTTTGAGTTTGGGTTCCTGATGTTGTGCACACTGACTCACTCTCCTTGGAACACTTGAATAGAACAGAGTCATTGTTTGACTCTCAGGGCTGTCAAAGTTAATAATAACACGAAACCTAAGGAATCCATTGGTACCAACCATGTCATACTAGCTTGTCACGAAGGAGGTTAAATATCGCTCCAAACTTCCGCTAAATTTTGGCGAGGAAAAACCGGCATGGCCATTTTTAAAAAGGTCCCTTGACCTCTGACCTCAAGATATGTGAATGAAAATGGGTTCTCTGGGTACCCACGAGTCTCCCCTTTACAGACATACCCACTTTATGATAATCACATGCAGTTTTGAGGCAAGTCATAGTCAAGTCAGCACACTGACACACTGACAGCTGTTGTTGACTGTTGGGCTGCAGTTTGCCATTTTATGATTTGAGCATATTGTTTTATGCTAAATGCAGTACCTGTGAGGGTTTCTGGACAATATCTGTCATTGTTTTGTGTTGTTAATTGATTTCTAATAATAAATATATACATAAGTTTGCATAAAGCAGCACATTTGCCCACTCCCATGTTGATAGAGTATTAAATACTTGAGGAATCTCCCTTTAAGGTACATTTGGAACAGATAAAAAAGTGTGATTAATTGGCGATGACTCGCGATTAAATATTTGAATCGATTGACAGCCCGAGTTCTTACCGTTTTTTTTCCTTTACTATGACAAGTCAAAATGTGTGCTGTTAGAAAGGCTTGTTGTCTACAGTAAAAATCTGATCTTTCAATGATTAGCTTTGACAGCCAGAACCTTGTGTTCCTTCTCAATGTGCAAACCAGATGACAACCTTTAGAAACCCCAGGAAAACAAGATTTGGTATTTCCACATGCTTCACGGGCCATTAATGGTGGAAATCTGCTACCAAATAAAGAACTTTGTAAAAGCAATCATTGTTCTGAGGAATCCTTTGTTCTTCAGAACAGACTTTGTCCCAGACTTCCAGTTAACCAAATGCAGAAGTCAGTCCTTTGTTACTGCCACTCAAACTATCCAATCCAGCATGTCTGCAGATTACAATGATAAAGATGAGTCGCCTGCACCTTGTTATTGCGGTTGATGTAAATAAATGAAAGAGTCAGTCTTTTAAACACTAAGTCAGATTCATGACAACTTATTTTGGTAGTTTTAGACATTAATTCCATCAGTTATACTGATATTGTATTCACCAACGTCATCGCTGAGATCTGGGAACACGGCAACATCACTACAGAGTCGGACAGGGAAAGAAACTCGCTGAGCGCTGCAACCTGAGATGGTTTTGGTGTTGATAATCCATAATCTAATTACACAGGAACACTGTGTGCACATTACGGTGAGCACGGTAGGTAAAAGTTGAACTAAGAAGTTGGCTAATGAGGTTTGTTTTAAAATGTGTCCAATTGAAAAATGTCTAACTGACAAGCAGTGTATCCTCAGCAGACCCGTCACACTGTTTTTTTGTGTAATTTTATTCGAAATACTCTGGAATTCCCACTGTGTCACATGTAACCATGGCTGCACACATACACACAGCTTTCACATCTGGGACCTATCACCAGTTTTTGTGTCTTTTCTTGCTCAGATTTCAAACTCTTGCACTTATCCTCCTGATGTTCATCTGTGATGTGTAGCTGTAGGGGCATACTATGTTTAAAGAGGACCTATTATGCTGATTTTCAGGTGCGTATTGTATTTTGGCTTTCTACTCGAACATGTTCAAAGCACTTTACTTTTCTTATACCGGCTGTGCTGCAGCACCTCTTTTCACCCTGTCTTGTCTGAAATGCTCCCCCCAAGGGAAAGCCCAGTCTGCTCTGATTGGTCAGCTGGCCCACTGTTGTGATTGGTCAACCGAACCAAACTCTTCGGACTCCGCTCCAGCTCGGCTCGTACTAGCTTTGTTTGAGGACGTGCGAAACTAGTCACTAGGCAGGTATTATGCGCCGTAAATGGATGGTAAATGGGCGGGCATTTATACAGCGCCTTTCTGGTCCTCCGACCACTCAAAGCACTTTACGCTACATGTCAGCATTCACACATTCATACACACATTTATACACAGGCGGTGCCATCGATGGCAAAGCCTTCTGTAGCAATTTGGGGTTCAGTATTTTGCTCAAGGACACATTGACATGTGGACTGGCACAAGGGACTGATAGAAGTTCCAATAAGTGACACAATCATTTCCCTTTACTGACCTCCAGATTGGTGGGCGACCCGCTCTACCTCTGAGCCACAGCATACCCTTGTGTAAATGTGATACTTGTTGACATCACCACATTATGGATGAAAAGGCAGGACTTCAAGCGAGGCATTTCAGACAGTTCAGGAGAAGTTCAGTTTAGGAGAAGTTCCAATAATTGACACAATCATTTCCCTTTACTGACCTCCTGATTGGTGGGCGACCCGCTCTACCTCTGAGCCCCAGCATACCCTTGTGTAAATGTGATACTTGTTGACATCACCACATTATGGATGAAAAGGCAGGACTTCAAGCGAGGCGTTTCAGACAGTTCAGGAGCAGTGTTTCTATGGGGGAGAGTAACTCCCTTTGGCGTGGACTTTGGGCTTTGCAAACTTTGCTGACCTTTTACATGCACCAAAAAACTATAAAGCACACTAAAGGAAAAGGGAAAAAGGCATAAAAGCATAATAGGTCCTCTTTAACATCAGGGCAGGGATTACACTAACTTCCCGGTTGCATATTTGTCATTTTTGTTGACTGCACTCTAATATTTCTTCTTCACCGTTCTTGTCTTCCTCTCAGTCTCCAGAGGAGGGTGCCGTGAGCCCAATCTACTGTGCCGTCTCAGAGGAAATGGAGGGGATAACTGGGAAGTATTGTGACAGCGACTGCTGCCTGGTTCTCCCCGCCCCTTTAGCTCGAGACGCTGCCCTCGCGGTCAAGGACTTTGAGGTCTGCGAGAGGCTGACATCAAAGCTCTGAAACAACTATCAGGCAAACGGAGGCTTGATAACAGAAAAGGGGTCAAATTCCACCTGTTGTATTACTGCACTTCTCGAACGAACAATTCAGACATAATGTGTCTTTAAATTCATCAGGTGGGGTTTCTGAATATATTTTTTATAAGTAATTTGAAGGGAAATGAACTGTTTTTAAGAGTAATAAAATAGTTGTAAAATGTAAAGTTTGTCACTTGCGTTAGTGTGAATAATACTAGTTAATCACTTACTTTTCATATCAGGAATTCTGTGAAATTGGTGAATAGGTCAAGAAAAGTCACGTTACTTTCATTCAGGTATGTGAATGATTGAAATGAAAGAGCTTCCTGAGACATGCTGACACCGTGTGGCCAACTCTCGCTGACATGCTTCCTCAGAAATGACAACAAAAGAAGCTCCATTAAGTGACAAAATCATTTCCCTTTATTGACTGATTCATTAAAACACAATAAAACATTTGAGCATTCAGTGCTTTTTGAAGAATTTGTACAGCGTTCCTCCCCCGGTGTCTTCGGCCTCGCTATTTGGCTGCAGAGACAGAGATAGAGTGAGAACCGTGTGTGGTCACCAAAGAGGGTTTTAATCACAGCGATATCACTTGTTATGTGTGTGTCTGCTAATCATCTTTGGATAATAAAAGAAGATACAATGTCATGTTGTGTGTGTTTTTTTTAAAAAACAAATATGTCAGACTACATCTTAAACACTTGTACCTTTCTGATGTTCCTCCACTATTTCATGGATGATCTCTTCGAGCACCGGAGCCACGTGGTCTAACTGTTTGGGTGAGAGACGGACGGCGATCTCCACTGTTTTATCCTGGTGGACAAACGAAAGAAGTGTTAATAACTTGTACTCAATTGACACAATTCTTTGGTGTAAACATCAACGGTATTGGGGGTGAAGGTGGTGTGTGTGTTTGTGCTCACAGGATTTCCACCATGTTGCACCTCAGGAAGCTGTTGGACTGTAACCTCTTCAAACTGACCGTCCTCCGATCGGGGCTCCATGTCCTTTCTACCTTCTCTCTCCTGCAGCGAACACAAATTTACACAATAAATGAAAACATACTGTAATAAAGAATGGACTTCAGTCATTCTTTCATTGCACACAAGTATGAAGAGCCACAATACCTGTCTTATCAATAAACTCATTTGTTTCCTGAGTCACAGACAGTTTATCAGCTTCTTATACTATTTTGACACTGCAAGCAACCTCCACTTGACCTTTTTTTTGTAACTTTATCATTCAAACTAAAACAGCAAATGGAAAAACTCATGAGAATTGTGAGTGTGGATTTGTCATTTAATCTTTCCTGTTGGATAAAATGGCCAAAATACTACTGTCATTTAAAAAAAAATAATCAATATTGATGTGTTTTATGCTACTAGGGCTGCAACTAACAATTATTATTTATATTATTTATGAATCTGCAAGTTATTCTCTCAATTAATTGATTATTGTTTGGTTATAAAATGTAAAAAAAAATTGAAAAATGGCTATTAAAATTGTCCAACACTCAAAACCCAAAGATGTTCAATTTACTTTAACAAAATATAAAGAAAAGAAGCAAAACCTCATAACTAATTCATAGCTACAAACTGTATATTATGTAATATCATGTTACATAATCAAAATGACGCTCATCCAGAGAAACCACAGGACAATATAATGTAAGACAAAGCTCTAATGGGAGTTCAGTGTTCGTATGATTGCACTGAAAAGACATCAGACGTCACTATTAAACTTCTGCTCGCTGTCCAATCGTCCAACTTTGAGCTGCCTACCTTCATCAGCATCATCTCCTTTGGACTGAAGAAGGTGATGTGTCCATCCGTCCTCTCGGCCAGCAGCGCCAACAGGCACGCCAGCACCAAGCAACCAGTCACTGCTCCGCGCATGCTCATTCTGCTTCGTCCTGGACAACGCACACACACACACACGCACATATACACATACTGTACATAGGCATACATGCAGTGACAGTATAGGTTTGTGTACAGTACAGCCAGTGTTTCCTCACCTAACAGGGGTGAGTGGCACTGAGGTCAGGCCACTCACAGAAATTAGGGAAGGCTTTTTAAAGCAGTGGGAAAGAGAGGAAAATAGGTCAACATACAGTATTTGACATGAGGTGCCGTGTGTGTGTGTGTGTGTGTGTGTGTACAGACAGTAAGTGAGTTTAGAGCAAGAAGGACACAGGGGATCCCATGTCATTATGCAAGGGAGACGTTGACAAATAGATAGTAGATAGGGAGAGAGGGAGGAGGAGGGAGAAGCTGGGAAGTAACAAACAACAAACTGCTAAGAGATAAGAGGCCGGAGTGGACCAGCCATACTTACAACAGCAAGACAGCTCTGTGCACAAATGTGAGAGAATGAAGACAGGAAAGAGTAGCAGGGAGCGTGGGGGGATAGCCCCGAGAGACAGCAGAAGCAGAAGAAGCCATATGTTACTCACGTGCTGTGTCAGCTTTGGTCAGTTGTTTAAAGAAGTGTGCTTTAAGATGAGGAGAGCTCCACCGGTCTGAACGGCAGCTTGTCCCAGTCAGCCTTTATATCGAGCCCTCTCCTGGTCCCTAAGCTTTTTACTGTCCTCCCTCACATCCGCTCCTCAACAGGCTCCTTCAAGCACGCTCGCCCATGCTCCTGGAAACACACATATTACTCAGGAATCTGGCTGTTTTTTTTCTTTTATTAGGGCAGTACACTCAACATGCTGTGTAGGTTATTTGACAAGATTGACAAAATGACACTTTGATGAGCACGAACAAGTACTCAGATTTATACACAAGGCAAATATAATTGTTTTTTCTGGTAAATTTTTAGATTTGGGCTATTTTGCCTCCCTAACATGTCTTCTTTCATACTAGTGGAAAGAAAACATCTAAAATACACCTTTAGGTGTTTAGTTTACAACACTTTGTCTATTTTTATCTGTAGATTTCTCGTAAATTTACCAAAAGTTACCATTAGATAATGCCTCGTTTGCATATTTAAACATAAACTTTCAGAAAACTTGTAACATGAAAAAGAATCGTCTTAATGTGAGTAATCAACTGGGAAAGTTTCATGGTGATATCTATTAGTTAAACATGTCTACCCGGTTTATCTGTGCTGAAAATGTGTGGAACTTAACAGTCCATATTTTTAAAGGTTGTTTTCTCAAAAGGAGTTTTTTCCTCAAACTATGAGCAATAAATCTCCCCTTTAGTAGCTCTTACAGCCGCCAAACTTTCCAGTTTCATTCCTATCTATATTCTGAATGCTTTTACAGAGGGGTTTGTTCATATATCATTTATAGCCTGATTCATAGAACATTTTACTCTACTCTAAAAAAAATATTTTTTTTTATGTCTGTTGACAGTATTTTCTGATTTATGGAGTGATAAAAAGAGATTTTCAAAATCCCCTCTCTAAAAACCTCTAACTCTAATGTGTCAATAAAATGAAACAAGAATGTTGAACCTGGATTTATCCAATGTTCAGATATCTGTTCTGTACTAAAGACCAAAGCGGGGTGTCTCCCTGCTTTGGTCTTTAGTCGACTAGTAATTAATTAAAAGAAGCAATATCACAGTGTAGAAATATTACAAGTAAAAGTCAAGTGTTAAAATGTTTACTTAAGTAAAAGTAAAAAAAATCAGCATCAAAATATACTTAAAAAGTAAAAGTTCTCATTATGCAGAATGGCCTGCTTCAGGATAATGTATATTATATTATTGGATGATAATTATTGATGCTTTAACGTGTTCATCACTTTAACGTAGAGGCTGGTAAAGGCGGAGCTACTTTCAATCACTTTATATAAAGTTTATCTGCTGTGTAACTTGTGAATATCCCCCCAGGGATCAATAAAGTTTATCTTAATCAATAATATTACATCCTAATTTATTAGTAGAATATATGTTTGTATTATTGATCTGAACATGAAAAGCAAATAGTAACTAAAGTTATCAAATAAATGTAGTGGAGTCAAATGTACAATATTTGCCTCTGAAATGTAAAGAAGCTGAAAACGGCAATTATCAAGTAAAGATAAACATACCTCAAAATAGTACTTGAGTACAGTACTTGAGTACTTACTATTTAGTATGTACTTAGTTACTTTCTACCACCATATTTGTGTGAGCTATAGGACACACACAGAATGTTCTACACGTACTGAATAAATCTGATGTGAATTATTTGTAGAATAGGATGAACAAATAAATCACTTTTCAGTTTAATATATTCATATTTATCACACATAACATTTTGCCGTAATTTAACCTTCAAACAAACTCAGGAAGAAGATAAAACTACTTTGTTCATAACTTATCTTAAAACAGACTAACTGAGAGGTAAATCTGTATGTGATTTTCATTTGCGTCTCCTGTTTAAATACTGAAAAATATAATTGTGATTAATGTACTGTGGCTTTAATTGTGAGCATGTGTGTGTCTGTAGCAGCCAGGAGACGATCTGTCCAAAGAGGTCCGTCATAAATTCTCTGCTCTAAACTAATATCCAACACATTGCGACGTTTACGACCTGCCAGGAATTTATACTTGTGTACAAACAGACCCGCATGCATCTGTTCCTTGGAAACCTCACGACCCTAAAGAGCTTTAACAAGGCTTTTTTCCTACATGACACTAAACCATTTTCCTACATGATGGGGAAATATTATTGCAAGCCGGGTTTATTCTGTTGTCAGAATACTCTGCAGGAGTGGACTATTAAAAATATTCCCACCGTTGTATCTGGTTTATTGCAATTCAAGGGCACGAGCACAGCTCTGTATCTCTTCTGTAGCACCACAATGACGCACGAGCTCTTGTAACATTTTTCCATCACCTACTGTAAGGTTCAGTTCTTTATACAATGTGTTCTTACTTTCATGGAATTCACTTGTACTTTCTTTTAATCTTATAGTCATTATTTTATTTCAAACACAGCGTTGGAGCCAAAATCACTTCAAATGTGTTACAATTACTGATTACTGACTGCATTTGTATTGGAATTAGGGATGCACTGATACCGATACCGGATCAGATACTGGGCCGATACTGACTCAAATAGCTGGATCGGATATAGGTGAAAATTTGGCCGATGTATTCAATAACGTTCTATGTTAAAATACTACACACATTATATACGGCAATTTGAATTCCTGTTTAAGTTTTGACCAACTTGTCGCGGCATTAAAAAGGTTTACAGTTGAATTGTAATTCTTGTTAATTTTGATGATTTTTTTACTCAGTTGCTGGTGTATGATTTATTATTTTAATAATAAATAACAATTCAGTAAATTTACATCTACTTATTTATTGGTCACATTTCGTTTTACAAAGTTAGGAAAGCATTGTTTAAGTCAAGCCTGATGTTGCCATACACATAAAAGAATGATCCCAGTCACTTCCACACAGTGAGGCATACAGCTTATTAATTAAACACTGGTATTGGATCGGTACTCGGTATCAGCTAAAACCCAAAGCCCAGGTATCGCTATTGCTATCGGGACGGAAAAAGTCGGATTATTGCATCCTTAATTGGAGTTTCCCTTTCAAGGATCTGTCTGGCAATGTTATTTATTTTTCTTGTCATAAATCAACAAATCCCATAAAAAGAAAAAACAACAAGAAAGAGTTATGTCTCTGTAGCCAAAGCCTGATATCATACATTGCTCATAGATGGAGCAGAAACTATTTCAATAATTGATTAAACGTTTAGGCAAAGTCATTTTTTGAAGCAAAAACACCAAAATTCAGTGGTTTGGCTTCAACATTGTGAATATTGACTGTTTTTAGATAGTTAATTGTATATATTTGGGTTTTGGACTGTGTGTCGGACAAAACAAGACTATTTGAAGATGTCACCTTGGACTCTAATTTTAGACCTCCATGTGTCCAAAAACTGTATTAAAAAAACACATCAATGAGCCACACCATTGCACTGAGTGACATTCCTTCATTACCATTATTTATTTGAACTCAGTCCCACATACACATCCTGCTGCCGTAAATACCCTCTAGAGCACTGATGTGTAATCTGTGGCTGAAAATAGTCCCGAACAAAATGTACTGTTTACTTTTCTTTGACTGATGTTTACTAGAGCCCTGCTCTTTTAGAAAATTACCTCACGTTTATAAAAGATTACATATTTGAGACCCACTTTTAAAGTCTCCCTCACTCTCCTGTTGCACCTGTTAAACCTGCAGTAGGCATCATTGGAAAGAAAATTCCATTATAACCTTTCAGCATATTGTAATTCAAGTGTTCTGAGAGAAAACCAGACTTCTGCACCTCCTCATGGCTCTGTTTTCAGGCTTTAAAATATATAGCCCGGACAGGAGACTTTGGCCAATCACAGGTCATTTCAGAGAGAGAGCGTTCCTATTGGCTGTGCTCCGGCTGGTGGGCGGTGCTTGGTATTTCCTCAACTCTTCTCAACATGGCTGCCGGCATCACAAACTTTTCTCTTTTTACAGCTAAACAGTACACTACAAGATGTTTCTGAAAACATTTGAGGCGAGAAATAGGCATTACAGTAACAGAATATTGATTCATATTTAATCAGCGCTGCCTAGTTTGACCGTTTGATTGGAGTGATTGACAGCTTCTCAGAGACGGCAAGGCTCCAGCTCGGCTCAGATTGGTTGTTTTCCTCCGGTCAGTGAAATCTTGCCAATAGGAGCACGGGAGAACAGAGAGGCATGTGATTTTTTTTTTCTCCAGATTACCTGTGTCACGCACTACTGGCAGGATATGGTGACTTTTATAACTTATTTAAAGGGACTGTTTGTAAGAATCAGAAATTGGTTGTAACAGCGACACCTGTGGCCGTTAGGTCAACGAAAGTCAGTGTCCTGTTGCGCGCGCCCACCCATGTGCACGTGCTACGTGAATGTGAGCGAGCATCCGTCAAAACAGTGAGGTGACACACATCAGCTAAAACCACAATATCACTCTATATTTCACCTGCTTGTCAGTAATGTTAGCTGGCCAGATGAAGGTCTCTTCTGCACAAATGTCCACTGTACATTCACTAAATATTCTCAGAGCCACGAAGTCTTCTGCAGTGTGTAGTGTGCGCGCATGCACATAAGAGTGGAGCAAGCTGTGAGTGAAGACAGGCAGGCAGGCAGGCAGAGGAGCAGAGTCTCCGGCCCTGGAGACCAAAGCTACGGTCTCCCCTGCGTCCTCCGACCGCGGCCAACACTGTTTTGCAAGACGGGCTTCACTAGATATAACTTTGCGGTTTTGGTGCTTCCGTGTAGTTTGTGTTGGAGTCTTGTCTGAACAGCGTAGCCACACGCGAGCGCGAATGGTACAAACAGTCCCTTTAAGGGGGACAACAACATTATCAACTTGACTAGAGCTTTAATCAGACAGAATAAGTGAAAACAGCTGTGGGTGTGCTCACCTTTAAAGATTCACAGGACAACTTCACTAGGTACAAATGGGCATTGACATAGTGGTAGAGAAGAAGGAAAATAGGAAAATATTGTTGGGTTTGGTCTTTTTATGAGATTTGTTAACAATGGGAAAAATATCAATTAACACGAGACTTATCCTTTAATATTTATAATAACTCTGTGCTCTGTAACATGAATGTACTTCTGTCTGTAACCAGCAGGTGGAGCCTTCTCTGCCTGCTGGTCTCGCGGTGTTTGGCTCATCTCGCGTTATTTGAGTCAGGAGGCATTTAGCTGAAACGTGTGATCTCCTCAGTCTTTCCTCTGAGGTGACGGAGCAGAGCAGACACGAGCTGCTGCTGCTGCACAGATTCATTCACTATGGTAAGAAAAGAGTCATTCTGGGTGTTTAATGATTACTAAGTTTGTTCTTGTAGGATACAGTTGAAGACTCTTTAAAATAACCGACTATTTAACAACAGAAATGTCTCTTTATATATTTTAACTACTGTCCATGTGAGGCCTTTACACAGAGCTAGTTAGCCTCCCATGTTGCTAACATTAGACAGGATGTTTATCTGTAATTTAAACTACTTAAGCTGCAACTACAAACATTATAATATATATTAGTCGCAGTCAAAGAGGTGAAACCCAATTATTTTACTGCAGTTTGTTGTTTTGAAGGTGACAATAATGTTCCTGTGCTAACGTTAGCTGGCTGCTAGCATAAGTTAGCTTCATGGCTCTGTCCCGCGTGGGCCCAGGTCAACACGTGGGTTCATGACGACACGTGGCGTATAGATAGATAGATACTTTATTGATCCAGAGGACAATTCAAGTTTCTAGCATCAGTTCCATAGTGCAAAACATGTTAGTAAAAAGGCAGTGAAAAAGTTAGTAGTGCAAAGTACAAAAAATATACCAGATATAAAAATACAAGGAGATGAAGAAAACTGTTAAAACTGAATATAATGCAGGGTAACAACTGTTATAAACGACTATTAAAAAACTGAATATAGTGCAGAAGACACTGTTTACAATGAGTATAGTGCAGGATAACTCCAGTAGCTTAGTCTAAATGATCAAATGCTGAACTTTACTATCTTTTGATTGTTTTTAATATTTATTTCTTTTTTAATTTATACTTTTATATTTTATTCATTTTTATCTTATGCACTTTGTGCTCTTATCTTTTTATATATGTAAAGCACTTTGAATGGCCTGTGTATGAAATGTGCTATATACATAACTATAACCAAGTGCACTGTGTGCATTATCTATTTAAAAGTTCTCCTAAAGTATTAGGACCACTAAGCTGAAGTCAGAATAAAAGTTTTAATAATTATTGCATTTAAATGCTATATTTCATGCTTGACACGAGTTAACGTTAGCAATGGTGCTACTTTTACCACGTGGAGATTGGAGGCACACTTTAACATTGCACATTAACGTTGTTTGTTGTAGTAAATATTACCATACATCCATAGTTGTCTGTTTCGATTCTTAATCTATTGTATTTAAATGCTTTATTGCATGCTTGACATGAGCAAGTTAACGATAGCTATGGTGCTACGAAAAATAACCACGTGGAGATTGGAGACACACTTAACATTGTTTTTTTTTTTTTTGCAGTAATGTTACCATTTGTCCACAGTATGTCTGTTTCGCTTCTTAATCTATTGCATTTACCTTTTCTTCAGGTGCTGTTGCACGTGTTGTACGAGCATGCGTCCGGCTACGCGCTGTTCGCCGTCAAAGAGGTGGAGGAGATCGGCATGCTGCTGCCTCAGGTGGGTCTAATCTGTCCTTTAGCAGCTGTTTTAATCTGTTTTCCGGACGGAGCGGCTCTAAATTCCTCATTAGTAGAGGTCAATTTTCGATAAGATTTAGGTGAACCAAATTATGGAGTAGCTTTTTCACATCTGTCGATAAACTGTTCATCTGTCAAATGTTTCAAAAGTCGCTTAAAGGGTCATTTAAGAATGAGCGTTTTTCAGATAGGCTGTGAATAGTGAATGGGTTTTGACAGCATTTTAGTGACTGTTTAAATTTATTACATTTGTTAAAGTCTTTAAAAAAAATAAACAAAATGCAAAAATTCAACTTCATCAACTATAGTGTGAACAGAAAGAGGACTGAGGCCCCATTAGAGCTGAATTGGACCAGAAACAGAACTGAGTCCTTTCAAATGAAATGAACAATGTGAACATAAACAGAACTGAGTTTCTTTTCTGTTGGTCCACTTTAAGAGAACCGAGTTTGGTTCATTTAAAAAGGGCTAAACACCCTAAATTGCTTTCCCCCATATTGTCTATGTATTGTTTTTTTATTTTTTCCCACTCACAATGTTAGGTTACGATTGCCCAGAAGTCTTTATAGATACTTAAATCAATATCCTCCTCACAAACACTTACCACACACACAATTGTCTTTTTTAATATATTTATTATATATATATATCTTGTCCTAATTGTTTCACTATTATGTAGTCATATTATTTATTTATATTGATCTTGTCTCTAAGTGGAGGCTTCAGATAAGCCCAGTGGGTTTTTTGCGTCATCCTACACTGTATATTCATTTATTTTGTTTATGTCGTATGGTCTTAAATGGTGCAAAATAAATAAACATAACATTAACTGTGTGTTTCAGGTGGAGGAGAGCGTGCTGAGCATTGGAAAGTTTAACAGCATGGTGAGCCTGGCTGCCTTCTTCCCCTTCAAGTCGGCCCAGGCTGCTCTGGAGAACATGAACGCCATTTCTGAAGGTAAAGATGATTTCCTTACTTTGTTCCTGTCTGTGTTGGTGTTTCCTCAGTTTGTAATGATGTTCAATATCTGTCAATCCACTGAGTTTCTGTGCTGACAACCTAATGTAACCCTGAACAACTGAGGAAAGCCTTTTGAAATGCAGCGGTGTTTGACTATGCTGATCTGACAACTGTGACTTTTTTATTTGAATCAATAAATGTACTGCTAATTCAACACATTTGCAGTAGCCCAACATAAACCTACTGCTAAATATTTTTTTTAGTCAGCAAAATTTGTGATAATACAGTTTTTCCCATCTAAGATGGCTGATCCACATTTGTAGTTTAGTTGTACATATTTGTCCTGATTGGACTAGATTGCAAGAGAGAATAAGCCGGGGAAAAATAATTAAAAAAACAATCATTAGCCGAGTAGACATGAATCGTACCTCTTTAGATTTAACAACTTATTGCAGTGGGTCGTGGGTTCAGAACGTGGATCTCCATACCAAAGGTTAGCAGACCCGATTGTATAATCAGAAGTCACATTAGTCAGTGTCACATCTTCCAAATGGCTGTGCTGCAGAATCAAAGCTTAATTTCAACCCAGTATTTACAGATAGACGACTAATCTCCCCTCCTTCACTTGCAGGTGTGGTTCACGCTGACCTGAAGTTGTTCCTAGAGACAAACCTGCCCCTCTCTGGGAAGAAGAAAGCCACGTTGGGGGTTTCAGATGCCAAGATCGGAGCAGCTTTACAAGAAGAATTCACCATTTCCATCCAGACTGGAGGGGTGGTGGCAGAGATAGCCAGAGGTGAGGAGACCTTTTGGATCTGATTTATTTACCCTGTTTGACTATAGAGAACAAGTACAGTTCCTAGGACTGGAACATAACGCTAACATTTAAGAATCCTAGTATTTTAACAATGTGGCCTGTTTTGATGCGATCTTGTGACCCTGAAACTCGTGAAGGTTTATACTGAAAATCTGAACAGCCACAGGTCACATGCTGTTCTGCTGCTGTTGCACTAAACTCAAGACAAACCCTTCTATCTGTTATCTGTCCTGTCAGGTGTGCGTCTGCACTTCCACTCCTTAGTGAAGGGTCTGACTGCCCTGGCTGCCTCCAAGGCACAGCTGGGTCTGGGCCACAGCTACTCAAGAGCTAAAGTCAAGTTCAACGTCAACAGGGTCGACAACATGATCATCCAGTCCATCGCTCTGTTGGATCAGCTGGACAAAGACATCAACACTTTCTCCATGCGTGTCCGGTAAGGTTCCCTCCATCACACATCGAGACTTTATTCACATGTGCAGTCATTCTCCAAGAATACCATGGATTTATGTTGTGAAGTTTGTACCTTGTGCTTCCGGCATTACACAGTGGCTTCACACGTGTTTTCTTTTCTACTGTGTCTGCAGTGAGTGGTATGGCTACCACTTCCCAGAGCTGATCAAGATCGTGTCAGACAACTCAATGTACTGCCGCATGGCTCAGCTCATCGGAAACAGGAAGGAGTTGTCGGAGGAGAGTCTGGAGAGTCTAGAGGAAGTGGTGATGGATGCCGGCAAGGCTCAGGCCATCCTGGAGGCATCCCGTTCCTCCATGGGTCAGTGAACAATCTTTCAGTCTTTAGACATTAAAATACAAATGTAATCTGAATACAAAACACAACAAGAACACAAAACCTGCTTATTTGCAAAAGCACATTTATGCCTTAAAATTGCATCGTGCCCCCTATTTGCCCACCCTGGACCAATATTTGTCCTTGGTGACCAACACAGGGGGGCAGAGTAGCTCTCTCATAAACCTGTAGTGAAGGCACAATTCCTCGCTGCGGATCCTGTCGGGAGAAACAAGCACACATTGTGCAGCTTTAACTATTCAACATTGATAGTCTCAACTACAAAGTGGGTGAGTAGTAGTATCCCTCCGCTCAACACCTTCTCCTGATCTGTTCTCCAGGTATGGACATCTCTCCCATCGACCTGATCAACATAGAGAGATTCTCTAATCGTGTAGTGTCTCTGGCGGAATATCGGCTGGAGCTGCAGGAGTACCTGCGCTCCAAGATGAGCCAGGTGGCTCCAAATCTAGCGGCCTTAATTGGAGAAGTGGTACGTTTAATCTGTTTTTGTTTTTTGTTTGTTTGTATATACATTACTCTCGGACCAATGATGTTATACCAAATCTGTCAATCCCCTGAAACAATGTGTTGAGAAACAATCGTGTACTGATGGTCCTCAAATCATTCTTAAGTGGTAGCCCTGCTAGAGCTCTGTTTTGTCAGTGAAACTGACGCCATTTCCTTTTCTCTAGGTGGGAGCTCGTCTGATCTCCCATGCCGGCAGTCTGACCAACCTGGCCAAGTACCCGGCCTCCACCGTCCAGATCCTGGGAGCAGAGAAGGCCCTGTTCAGGTACTGGGGCACCCCCTCCCTGCTGGGGAAACAAGTGGCTGCAGTGATGGCAGGGCTGGGCAGGAGCAGAGCAGGGTGACTGGAGGAGACTAAACTCTTGAGGTCTCCTTTAGGATGATCCCTCTCGCCCAAATGCACCCCCACAGTCTGAGCAGCCACTCACAGCACTGAGGTAGAAAATCTGACAAACTAGTTAAAACACCATCTCATAAGTGGCCATAACTTGAAGGCCATCAGTGTTTATATGCACTGTAGTGGCCTGCCAATATTTTGAGGTCATTTATCTTCAGGAATGTCCATGTTATTAGAAATGTGGTGTCCTTTTTGCATAGATGCAAAGCACCTCATCCAAGTGGCTTGAAAATTTGCATATCGTAGTTTCTCCACTAGGGGGTGATCAGTCATTGTTAGACCAGTTCTACATGCATTAAGGGGTGCAGTTCAGACTAGAGCTGCACTTCCTGAACTGCTGCCACAAAATATACTCAAACCACAGAGCTGCAGTATTTGATTTGACCTGGTTCTGGGTCTATGCTTTTATACCCATCACTTCAAAATATCAGTGGTACAGATGTAATGTTGCCCAAGGCTTAGACTCCCACTTGTGCCTATTTGATATCATTTTATTAAATTGTAGATCCTGTATGTGAAGTCGGCTGTATTCTCACACAGAGCCCTAAAGACTAAAGGCAACACCCCCAAGTACGGGCTCATCTTCCACTCCACCTTCATCGGACGCGCCGCTGCCAAGAACAAAGGTCGCATCTCCAGATACCTGGCCAACAAGTGCACCATCGCCTCACGTATCGACTGTTTCTCTGGTGAGTAACAAAGTGGAATAATGCGTCGGCTTTGCAACCCGTGTGGCACAATTGCGGTGATGCTAATATTTTTCGTCAACAGTATTCATCCCTCGGGTTGGTGGTGACAAGCTAATTCCTGAGCAAAGCCACAGGGCATTTCAAACTACCGTAATCCTCTACAGGCTTTGGGGATTGATTTTTGATATTTTTTCTTGCAGAGGTTCCCACAAGTGTGTACGGTGACAAGCTGCGTGAACAGGTGGAAGAGCGCTTGTCTTTCTACGAGACGGGCGACGTGCCACGGAAGAATGTGGATGTCATGAAAGAGGCTGTGAAAGAGGTGAGCTCAGGAAATACGCAACATGACACGGATCAATGTCTGTTTAAAATGAATTTGTTATCAGGGTTTAGTTCAGTTGTCAATGCTGTGAATGATGACAAATCTGTCCCTGACTTCACCGTGAGGGTACAAACTGATTTAATGAGCCTGATGCAGCATTATGATTCTAGAGAGAAACGTGATGTTTTCACCCTGATTGTAATTACATAATCTTTTGTTTTCCTCGTCTTAGGCCACTGATGTTGCAACCGAGATCAAACGGAAACTGGAGAAGAAGGAAAAGAAACGCAAGAAGCGTGAGAAGAAGTTACAAGACGGTGACACCAACGGTGAAGCTGAGGTAAGCATCGTTTGTAGTATCTGGCCACGCGTGTTTGATTTGAGATTTGACCCACACATGGTCCTGTCTCAGTGTACGACATGCTATATCACCCTGACTCCTAACCATTGGCTGGTCCTAAACAATGGACTTGATCACTGAAGTGGGTCAGACACTGCAGCCACTTAAAAGATATATTATGCATTTAAGGCTCGCCTGGGGTACAAAATCAATACTGCGTCGCTTACCTTTCTTCATGTCCTTGCAGGCTGAGAACGGAGAAGCGGACACCCCTGTGGTGAAGAAGAAAAAGAAGCAAGCAGCTGAGGAGATGGAGGTTGAGACCCCCGCTGCAGAAAACGGAGCAGGGGACACCCCAGCGAAGAAGAAAAAGAAGCGAAAATCTGAGGAGATTGCGGTCCAGGCAGAGGAGGCCGCTGCCACCGATAATGCAGCAGAGGAAACAGACACTCCTGCCAAGAAGAAAAAGAAACGAAAGACTGAGACCATTGAGCCAGAGCCAGCAGAAGAGACCCCAGAAACACCGGTGTCTGAGAAGAAAAAGAAAAAGAAGAAAAAAGAGGCAGCCGAGTAGAGAATGTGATCAAAGACAATCTTTATATACGTGTACAGTTTATTTTTTATTCATTTTACTCTTTGATCCGAAGCTAGATTATGTACGCAGCTTTATGTTCTGTCCTTTTTGGCAACGTCAAAGGTTTGAGTGCAATTAAATGCTTATAACTGTGCCTTGAAGTCAGTGACATTTACTTGTACTTCTGTAAATAACTTTATCCATTAAACCTTTTTTCAAAAACATCTTGTGTTTAATGTTTCTTGCAGTGAGGCTGTAGTCTTACGCAATCCTAGTGGTCTAATGACTGTTCTACTGCTAGGGCAGTTTTCATGTACTTATTAGGACTCCATCTTTCCATACACTTAACTAGTGCATCAGCAGTACTTTAAGCTGGTATCTGGGCCCAGATGATGCCTTTGAAAATGTTCAACTCTGTCAGACCTCTACAAGCCACCAGGCTCCCACAGAAGTGTTAATGGTCTGTAGGGACAATTTGCCTCCTGGTTTTGACTTTACAACAGATTGGGTTTTTAATTTCCTGAAACACATTACATAAATTAGGGCTGCACAATGTATTTAAATTGTCAATAGCAATATGTCCAGGCAGCACAATAAGTTGAGAAATGTGTTAAAATGCCATTTTTAAATGAAGTAAGAATGTAGTAGAGATGTCCTGGCCACACAATGTCATAACATTTTTATGTAGCTTAATGTTTTTTAAATAATACATCCACAGAGCTTTTAAAAGGTGCCTTTCTGAACTCTCAGTATGTCAAAATACTGTAAAAAACATTTTTAAAGCCTCTGTAATAAGATGATTGCAGTATTATTTAAGCTCACAACAATGTGTATAAATTAGTTCCCCTAGAAAAAATGACATGAAGGTGAGGAGTTACTATTTTTGTGTAAGAAAAAAATTGCTCATAGGCTACATACTGGCATGTAGGGTGACGAACATCCTTCAGCACAGGTGTGTTAATTACATTAATGATGGCTCTGCTCTCATAAACCACGTCATGTACCAGCATCTGGGGACACGCAAACCTAAATGCATTGCAGCAAATATTAATTACTGTTATTAGCTGAACTTGTATTTTTCAAGTTGACATGTCTGTCAGAAAGATGTAGTTAGTAAATAACTGAAAGGGCTCCTCCCATTGTTCAATGCATTAATCAGTGTAACTCACAACACCTGTGTGGCCGACAGGAGGCGTTCAACGTCCCTGTATAACTCAGTTGTGTAGCTGCTGTAAACTGATTTACAGTTGGTGGAACTGGAGACAGGTGGCTACACAAATGTCATAAGTTCTCAAAAAAGCTGCAGATATGACAAAGCATATTCTAGTGACAGGGAAATACCTGCTGGTCACAAATTGACACCAACAGTAAAATATTAGCTACAGATTAAAATTATTTTTAACAATCCACAGCCTCAAAATTAACCGTTCTACTCGCCTCACAAGTGTCCAGTATATCAAAATCACAGCTCAGCAGGTGAAGGCTTGTTGGAGGAACTGGAACTGTGTATAATGATAACAGGCATCCACATACTCCAATAAATTACCATTATAAATCTCAACAATAAGGAAACATTACAGGCTTCACAGTTTATATATTGCAGTATTATTGGTTTGGATTGCAGTTGTGCTTTTATTGTTTTGACTCGCTCTATGAAGCTGTTAACTAATGAATGGTGGAAAAAGTATTTTCTCTAAAAGCTGAATATGGTCCTGCTGTGTTAGGTTTCATGTATTCCAGTTATTGGTACGTGTAATTTTATCTTTTACATCTTAAGTTCCTGGTGCCTGAACCTGCAGAACTTGTTGACTGACCTTTAGAGTACTTAGTGTACTTTGGCACAAGTCCAAAGCTACTGACGTCCACGCTGCCTGTGTCCTGAACTGGTTTGGCACAGTGACATCCTTTGGTCCATATGAAATATTATACCTCGACTATCCTTCATTGTAACACTGGGAACACTAATGGATTAGTATGATGCTGCGTGTGGGTCTTTATTCAGAAAAACAATGTGGTTGGTAAATATTGATGCCAGACCCATAAAAACTGTTCAGAACTTTTAATTTGGACAACAAGGATTAAACCAATGTTAAAATGACATCAAATCCAAGGCCTGGCTGGTAAAACCAGCCAACTAGTAAGAGTTGAGGAATGAGAGACAAATGGAGGGAAACGGGGCAAAAAGAAAAGTCAAGCTATCAACTCAAGTCACCCTCAATATATGGATTCACAGATGCGGGAGACCAAAGTTACAAAAACGTATTTCTTCTAAAATAAAAAAAGGCCTTTGCCGTGAAAATGATGTGTAGAATCTATGTACATCATTCTCGATTCATGTATGCATACAAAAAAATCCACATCACAAGATGCTTGTGTTCAAGTATATTCACCAACTTCATCTCCATGATTTAGCATTCTCATCTTTCCACATTGTTTTTTTGAAATAAAATGTCCTTCAAAATAAAAACAAAATGCAGAAAACCACATTTTATGTCCTACCAATACATATATACTGTATAAATACATACATAAATATATTTTACATACAACAGCCATAAATTTGAAAAGGGGATATACAGAGCAAAGGGGAGGGGGGGTGGTAGTGTGTGTGTTTTAGCTTGTGTTGTAAAATGGTTTGTCCCTCTATTATCTCGTCAGTCAGATACGCAGGTGCGGTGCTGTGTGTTGGAGTCTGAGTCCATGCACACACGCGCACACCCACGTCGTAGATGTAGCCACCTCAGTTGGCCCAGTAAGGGGAGCTGCCGTAGCTCGACTTGTTGACTTGGCTCTTCTGCTGCAGGCTGCTGGACTGGCCACGCTGGCTCGGACCACCCTGAACGTGGAAAGACGCGCGTGTAAGCATCTGAGAAACTCTCGCCGGTAAAAACAACGAAATATCTGTGGGTGTTACCTGTCCATCCTGAGCTAGATGGTGGTGCAGCAGCTGCGAGTGTGGTTGCTGGTGAGGCAGGATGTGGAGGAATGGGGCCGGTGCATAGCCTCCAGGAGCTGCTCCAGGGTTCAGAGGCCCTGGACCCCCCAGTGCTGATGGCAGACTGAAGGGAGGAGGGGTCCCCGCATGGAAACCCTGCTTATCAAAAGACTGCAGACGGACGATGGGGGACAAATTCAACTTAATTATTGATTGGTATAAACATGAACTACACAGACTACACAGGATGGCTGGGGAGTGGAGGTGTTTTGAGGCTCACCTGGGTCTTATTGTAAACACTTCCACTGATGTCTGGCACACCCGAGTTACTGGACGTCACTGAGACGCCTAGCAGAAAGACAGCAACAACATTTACACATTAGAATTCCAAAAACTTTGAAAATCCAGATTAACATTAGGGCCTGTGTCCATATAGCGTTTTTTGCTGAGCGCCAGCGTCTTTTTTTCAATTATTCCCAATGAGGAGAGATCGTATGTGGCTGCATGCGGCCACCTAGAGAAAAAGCGCTGCACCCAGCCTGTTTTTTCTGAGCGCTCCGCCTTTTTTGTGCGGCCGCTCCGAGCGTTTCCAGTTGAAAATCTCTGAACTTTTCAGAAAAGCTCTGGTGACGTCGCCATCGCTCCTTTTTAGGCAACTAATCATCCGACAGGACTCGTCACCACATTTACCGAGAAAATGGAGGAGAAGCTTATTTTGGCCGTGTTGGTCTATCCAGAGCTTAACGATCAGACAGACATTATCATGAAAAAGACTAAAAAGCCCATTTGTGCGGGCAGATTGGCCGGACACTGAAAGTTGCTGGTGAGTTGTGCTTTTACCATACGCAAACCCTCTGTTAACGTAGCGTAAAGTTAATTACTTCTTCCTCTGGTTGGGGCTCATGGTGAAAAAACAATGTCAAACAAATAGATAGTAGCCTAAATGAGTAATAAAAAGCAAAGGGGTGATGCTAGTCTATCATACAACGGTGGTTAGAGTGGTGATATGTTGTCAAGATATTGTTGAAACATTAAAAAGCGCTCAATGCTGGGATGAAGCACTCGCCAGCGCTGTGTGGGCCAGAAAAAGACGTATATGAACACAGGCCCTTAGAAACAGTGCGTTTTTCTTCTTCTCACCTTTCCCGGGCCCAGAAGCAGCAGATTTGGCTTGTGCCTGTGAGGAGGAGTTGTATCCTTTACTGTAGTCCACTCCTGCTGGCCCCGCTGTCAGCTCCTCATACCCTGCACAGGAAAACAAAGTTCAGTGTTCAAACGATACACACTACTTCCTGTGTAAGAAATGTATATTAATTGGTGTGCTAACTAACCTGAGCTGAAGGCGTGCTGGCCGTAACCGCTGGGCTGCTGCTGTGTCTGCTGCTGGAAGGGGCTGGCCGAGGGGTTTCCCAGACCAAGCCCCATACTGTGCTGCTTGGCCGAGGCTGGTCCCGGACCCCCGGGAGGAACAAACATGGTGTGGCCATACTGGAAGGCAGCAGCACTGGGTACGGCGCCGGGCACCCCGGCGTAGTAAGGCAGGCCTGTGTAGCTGTAGCCTGGAGGCAGAAAGGCCTGCTGACTGCTGTGGTGCTGCGGCTGGCCCTGGGGCTGAGGCTGGGCCTGAGGAGGCTGAGGCTGGGCCTGGCTCTGTCCTTGGCTCTGGCCCTGAGGGGGCTGCTGGGCCGCCAGGCTCGTGGGGGGTGCCGGGGAGGTGGAGTCATTCCTGCCAAACTTTGTGACTTCACCTGACAAAACAGTTGAGATGTCAGGTGAGAACAAACACGGGATTTTAGGATTTTGGACGAAGTCAGCAAAAGGTGAAGGTGCCTTACCTGAGTAGGGGTTGTTGGCTAGGCCCCCGTCTCTACCAGAGAGAGTCGCTGTGGGGCCGGGGAATGTGATTCCATAGTAATCCTGCAAAGAGGGCTAAAGGGACAGGAGAGGATCAGGAGAAGAGCCACACAACAACCAAACAAGATAAACAATTTGACTGAGTACTAGAGAAGTGAGCGTGGTGATGAGGCTCACCATTGGCAGTCTGGACTGGAGCATGTGGAGGTCTTCGTAACCATAGATCTGCTGTGAAACACAGGACAGGTACAGTCAGCTAGAAAAACTGCAAGATGTGTCTAAATAGAAACGTATACAGTCACTAAATACTCTAGTAGGGACTAGGGATGTCACAAGAATCGTCAATACCGTCAAGGCTCGAAACTAGCAGCGTCCCGGGGTGGATAGAAAATGTTTTTGGGACACAGTAAACTCATTATTGACACGTGCTGGGGACGCATTCTATTTTTTCTTCTGATAATGCTGCATTGTGAACACCAAATCTATGTTGAAATTGGCAGGACAAGAGCTAGTTAATGTTAACTGTTGGTCACGTGCAGGACTGTGCTGCTTACCGGCTGCTAACAGCTAACTTTAACTAGCTCTTGTCCTGCCGATTTCAACACGGGTGCGCATTATCATGCTTTCAAGCACTTCTATTTAGTAAAAATTAGTATTGGGCGAAGGTAAATTGTAGCGTATCATGATTTGTTCAAATGTAATGTAGTAAAATGTAGTTTTCGGCAAGAAACTTGAATAAATCCAGTTGTTTGAAGGAGATGTTTTCACAGCAATATAAAATTGAGAATAGAGAGGGAATTATGACCTGTTGAACTTCCTAACAAAAACCAGTATGCAAAGGGTAATTAACGAGTGTATGTTGGAAGTACATGGGATTTATTGTTTTACTTTTGTTTTTTACCGTGGTATCGGATTGGTGTTGAGAAGCATGGAATTTCACAGGTATTGGTTTCGACTACTAAATATCTGGTATCGTGACATCTTTAACAAAGACTGCATCTTCATCAGTTCTCTGATTACAGTTGAACTGAACGGACTGGATAGATGGGATTGGCCAATATTATGATTTGTGTTCACCGTACAAATGGTAAATGGACTTGCATTTATATAGCGCTTTTCTAGGCTTCCAACCACTCAAAGCGCTTTACACTACATGTCAGCATTCACCCATTCACACACACATTCATACACTGATGGCAGAGGTGGCTAAGGTGCCAACTCTGCCCATCAGGATCTAATCTAAATACTCATTCATACACCGATGGCTATGCCTTCGGGAGCAATTTGGGGTTAAGTGTCTTGCTCAAGGACACATCAACATGTGACCCGGAGCAGCCAGGGATCGAACCAAGTTACAAGTACAAGTACACTGCACTACACTGACTCTAGATCCTGAGGGGCTACTTACTGGGTATGCTGGCAGCAGCCCCCCTGGGCCCATGATATACTGGTTGGGCAGTAGAGGAGGAACTCCCTGGGACAAGTTAGGAGGAGCTTTACCTGTCAACACAATGACACCATCACCATCACTTTCATGTGAAGAAACAGCAACAACTCCAACTATTTGGGCTTATATCATCATGGGAGCACAACAACCCATCACACATCAACATTCCCTGTGTTTGGAGTGTGTGTGTGTGTGTGTGTGTGTGTGTATATACCAGTGGAGGAGGAGAGCAGGGGTGTGGTCCTCGGTGCAGAGAGGTTGGACGTGGCAGTAGCTCCATTGGAGCCAAGTCCCAGCGCTGTGCTGGCGGCAATGGCAGCAGAGTGAAGTCCGATGATACCACCGACTGTACTGCTCATGTGGTTGCCCATGTTGGGCATGTGGGCCAGGTGGCTGATGCCGCTGCTACTGTTGCTGCTGTTGTGGGTCGAGTGGTGTGCCGAGGGCTGCGATGACGTGTAGGAGCCGGTGGTAGGAGCCAGAGAGTTCACGTTGCTGTTGTTGTCAACACTGGTGTACTGAGGACAGAGAGGAAGGGGGACATCAGTCACATTTAAAATAAATATTTTTTTCAGATGTAATTTGGCAAAGCAAGCATCAAATTTGTAGTTTGCAAAGTGGTGCTGACCAATTGCAGCCATACAAACAGCACTGAGTACACGGCACCTCGTTGAAGACCCTAAACAATCAGTGAATCTTTGTGACTTTGATTTTAGATGGCATTCAGCGTCTTGTATCAATGGTAGCATGTAGGGCTGGGTATCATTTAAAAAAATTACAATGCCAATACCAATACCAATACCAGTACCCTTAAAGTGATACCGATACCAATAGAGTACTCAATTCAATACCCACCATGTGAATGAAAGCTGTGTGTGTCCCACTGGCTAGATAATCGCTGCCGCACTGCACAGCGCTTACAGAGCGGTTACCGTTATTAACGGCATTCCCTGACCCACGGTGGTGGGACCGCGATGTCGTAAAAGTGTAATGCCCATTCTCCGGTTCCCCCCAGGTTAAAACTGTTAGCTCTCTCAGCACCGTTTCTGTTGTTAGCGCTGTTTATGCTTTTAGCAATGTTAGCTACTAGCCGATGGCTCAGACATCTCCGCGTATGGTTTGTAGCTGCTGTGGTGGTGGACCAATCACGTCGCATTAAATCACAAAAAGGATTGATTGCAGGTATTGTTTGACCGGAGAAGATTTGATACTACTTGGTACTGGGTTATTTCGGTCAATACCTTTAAGGTATTTAATACCGATACTCAGCCCTAGTAGCATGTAATGGAATATTGTTGATAGTGAAACCATGCAGCTTTGTGTGGCATGTAACAGAGTCAGCTATTTGGCGACATATCATTACACAGGATGAGTCATCACACAGAAGGTTTTAGAAATCATGCTTGTGGAAGACGAGACCGGTACTTACAGTGAGAGAGCTGGAGCCCAGAGCTGACACTGAGGAATGACTGCTGACATGGCTGTAGAGTGGAAAGATACGATCAGTGTAATGTTGTGACACTAAAAAAAAAACTTCATAATATTTTAGTTTTAACACCTCTACTGTCCTCAGTTCAATTACTTCACTTAAATTATTTTTGGATGCAAGAGACATTTATTAACATTACAAAAGTATCACTGTGTATTTGTAAATAAATGAAAGCTAGCCAAACATGGTCAGAAAGGTAGTAAATTCAACTTTGCAATGAATTTCAACGTTCCTATTTTGCCTTGTCAAAGCTGGTCATCAGTCTGCCGTGTGTGTGTTAGTCACCTGTTGAGTGAGTTGAGCTGGCTGGCTGAGGGCAGCTCCTGTGCCAGGTTGGAGAGTGTGGAGGAGCTGTGTGCAGGCAGGGTGGAGGGTAAGTGGGAGGAAGGTGCTGAGGCACCGTTGGCGCTGATGTTCATAGACGGCGACTCTGGCTTCGGTGTGGAGGACGCTGATGAAGCTGAGAGGAGTACGAAAGACAAGGGTCTATATTTGTAATAGACTCAAAATAGCATAGCCCAAGAAAGATGGCTCTTGGTAGACATTTACAACAGAAAGTATACACTGGACAACTAAATCAGTAGTAAGTAACTCACCGTCTAGAGCAGCAGAGGTCCTTACGCCATTCAGACCATTCTGGTGAGAAAAAAAACGCAGCTCAGTGTCAGCGTGTTATAACAGATAAAGACCACTATCATATATATGTAGCAAACATACACAGTACGAACACTGAATTCAGCAAAACTTGAATACAAGATGAGATGATCTCATAAAAATCAAAACCTAAACAATTCATGCTATTCCTATAATGTTTGATAATTGTCTTAAGGCACTATGGGCCAATCTTCTAGTCAGGAATTGCTGGCAAATCAGTTAAATTAATCACATCTAAAATATGCTTAAAAAACCTTTAAAGCCCCCCCCCAGTGTATTTTGCCATTTTTATAGCTTCTGTTGGCTATTTCTACTCACCATGACTGGCCCCGTGGCCTCTTTGCTCTGGGAAAAGGCCAGTCGTGTGTGAGGGGGCATGGTCCCATCGTAACTTCCCCCCACCGAGGAGAAGTGAGAGGAGGAGGGTATGGAGGAGGAGGTGGTGGAGGCTGTCGAAGAAATGGAGGGTGGGTTGGAGGAGCTGCCAGTCCCCATTGAGGAGGGAGTGAGGTTGGGCAACGGCACCGAGGAGTGATATACTGGCTCTGATGAGGAGAGGGGCAGTGGCAGGGCGACGGAGAGAGGGCTGCCCAGCGACTCACTGCAAGACAACAGCGGGGAGGGAAAAACAAGTTGTTAGATATATTAGAACAACTTATTATTATATAGTTTTTGTAATAATATATACTGAAGAGATGGAACTATTCAGTCAGCAGTGACAGTACCTGAGCGGTTTGGAGTACAGGCTCGTCTGGCTCTGTGTCCCTGGTCCCGGTGCAGGCGGTGCTGGGGCAGGGGCCGGTGTGGACTCCCTGGATGCCGCACTAACGCAATTGTCCACAACTCCGAACTCCGGCATTGCTGACTCCGAGCCAAAGTCTAAAGCTCCGAACTGGAGGTTTAGCCCGGGGACGTCAGCCGAGCCTGGCATCTCTACTGCCGTGGAGGGGATCTGCCAGGATGGAGGGAACACAGTCAGCTTTCAGGACCACAATTTTTAGTTCAATTAACTACTTGTATTTGGTAATTTATAAAAGATTTGCTAAAATACAGTATGTGCACCTTCGCCTTGACAGTCAAGATCTCAGACACACAACACACAACACAGGAGGTTTTAGATTGAAAACCCAATCCTAGAGCAGTCACATGTGCATCGGATTGTAATCACAACTTTCTGTCCATCAACATCGACCCCCTACCTTTGTTGTGGGAGGTATCCTTCGTTTCTGGCCTTTGAGCTGTGCCCGCTGCTGCTGTGGTGTACCGCCGCCCTGAGGGTCCAGCCCTGCACCGGGGGCAGGAGGTTTAGCACCAGCAGCGGCCATCACCAATCCCACATGTGCTGGCGTGCCGGTGTGGTGGGGAGCAGGCGAGGCTGAAGCAGGGGGCGCTTGTTGTTGCGATGGAGGACTGGGTTGACGTGCCAGGGGCAAGGAGGGGCCGGTGTGCCTCTGAACCAGCTGGCTCAGCACAAGAGAAGGCTCTGGCTGCAGGCCAAACTCACCTGCAGACACAGATGAGGATTTTGAATAGGTAAGCATTCCTATTTTAATATATGTGGCAAAAACAGAAAACTTGTGCATGGCTGCACAATGACCCACTTGAACACTTACGGCTGAACTGCGAGGACAGCGAGGTGGCGTTGGATTCTGAAGCCTTTATGTCCCAGGTAGATGAGGAGGGTGGAGGTACGGGTGCTCCCAGGCCTGGCAGTCGGCCAATGGAGGTGTTGTTTCCTTGGGTGCTGGCGGGAGGCGCGGCCTGGGATGAGGGTAGCGGACCCAAGCCAGGACCCTTCAGCTGTTCCAGTATCTGAGCTCCAGCGCTGGGCTGAGGCCTTTTGGCCTGGCCCAAGTCCCCAAAACCAGCTCCCAGAACTGACGACTGGCACAGGCAGGAGGAGAAAGTGTAATCATCAGTAATTGTTTCTGTGTTTATTTACATGTGATAGATGAAGGAATGTGTATGAAAAAAGGGTGCAGAGTATCAGAAGCAACTATTTTTTGTACCAGAGCAGCATGAGCATAGCTTGTGCTACTGGTGGCGTTTCGGCTGGGGGGCGGCTGCTGTTGCTGCTGCGGTGGCTGGTGGTGGTGATGGTGGGAGTTGGTGAAGACCAGACTCTGAGAGGAAGAGGACGAAGGTGGTTCTCTTCCTCCAACCACAGGCTTCTGCAGCAGAGAGGCGAGGTCCAGACTGACACAGAAACAGTTGAAGTCAATTAGAAAAAGCTTGCAGGACACCAAGTCAAAGGTTGCCAATGTAATGTGTTATAAATAGATGCAAGTAAATCCTGTATGCCATTAATTTACCTTTGCCAATATAACTTCACACTACGTAAATTACAGCATGGAGTAAAATTATTCCTTCATTGCTTACAGACTTTTGGAATAGAGGGAACTGAAACTACCGTTGTGAAATTAAGTCACATGTAATAAGAGATCAGGGGCTAATGTATGATAATTGAGCCAGTTACTTACCTTTGCCCAGGTACGATGTGATTCTCAGCAGCAGGTGCACATGAGGAGGTGAACACTTTGGTCTCTGAGAGCTGCAGGAACAAACAAGACAACAGCAGACAGAAGTGATTTAAATATACACCAAAACATTTTATTGTAATTGACAGATTTCTCATGTAATTGTGTCCACTCACACTAACATCCTCACTCCAGTCCTCAGATGCCCAGTCTTCCAAGGTTCCCCTCCAGGTAACTAAAGAACAACTAATGATGAGTCACACAATTTAAATACAGGTAGGGTAAGTAGTTAAACATGACGCAGGATGCCTGTAGTAGGGCTGGGCGATTAATCATTTTATTTTCAATTACGAGTTGGTCTTCCAACGATTGTGAAAACAAGATAATTGAGATTATTGTGGCGCATTCCGTTTCGCCATGATGCTCTCGCTTTTGTCTTGCGTTATAAATCCAGCACACCCCTTTCCTTTATAGTAGTGTGCTTTCGCCCCTCTCAACGGTTCAGGGACGGCCACTCAGTGTGGGAGCAACCACGGGGTCGTCCCTGCACGCTGGCAGGTCTTCGCCGGGCGCATTTCCTCAACGGTGCGCAGCGACCGCCTCTACTGTAGGTCAGCTTGGAAAGGGCTGAGGTGAAGGTTGCTCGCGGCTGTGGCATTCATACAACCAATGTGTTTACGATTACATTTTTACTTGAGCACAAAGTTCTTCATAGATCTAGCCTCTTCATTTTTGCTCTCAAAGTGCACCAGATTGATGTATTCAACTATAAAATATAGCTACAAAATGTTCTTTCTAAATGCATAATGTTTTGCAAAGTCAATGGGTAATCATGATAAATAATCATGATCTCAATATCGACCAAAATCATCATGTTTATGATTTTTGCCATAATCAAGCAGCCTTAGCCGGTAGCGCATACAGTATATATTTGCATAAAAGCTACACAGTACTGTCTGCTCAATACATTGAATGTATTTGTTCACAACAGAAACTGCTGTTACATGTGAAGAACTCACCTGTCCCATCTGTGCTGTTGTTGGCCGCCGTGTCCCACACCTCAGTTTGCGTGTTCCCTGACCCTGACCCACCCTCTGAGGTATAGTCTGCCGGATTGAAGGTCCTGGGGAAGAGTGAAGGAAGGGTATATTTAGTTACACAGAAATAAACTGACGGGGCAGGGAGCTGTTGACAGATTTAGTTAATTGTTTTCCTACTAAACAGTGTCTGGAGTAATAATGTTTATTATTCACACTATTCATTGGGCAAAACTCCCATTAGAAGATGGACGAGTTATTGCTCTCTAGCCTTTGGGTTTCTAGTGCTGTGTAGAGATATGTTTATTATTATTTTATTCAGATACCACATCTTAATGGGACTGGTTACTAAAGAATCTTTTAGAAGCAAACACAAGAGTAGATGCAAGAAAAAAATGCACCACTTGCACTCCGTTACAAACCAAATCCAAACAAAGTTAAATTTCCTGGCCTGAAACACTTTGGTATCAATTAATTTACACCTAAAAACCCTATGAGTGTGTGTGTGTGTCTGTCTGTGTTGCCAACATACCCCATGCCCTGGGCTGAGAACCGGCTCCCTGGTGGTCCTCTCCCTCTGCCTCGACCTCCAGATCCTGCATAACATTCACACTAAAGGTTAACAACATCCACTCCAGTGTTGGAACGTACTGACAAGTGTTGTTATGTGCATCTGCTCACCTCGGCCTCCACCTCTGGCCCTCCGACCTCGATCTGAACCTCTTTCCACTGGTGTCACCTCCACGCCATTCTCCTCTGGACGCGCTGTACGTGTGCAAAACATGTGCACATAAAAAATGAGAAAATACACCACATTAGTAACAGTATTACGTAATGATACTGAGAAGCTGCAGGAGAGACAGGAGACTCTAGATTTAAATAAATGTGAAGTTTAGACTCTGTACCCGGTCGACTGCGACTGGCCCCCCTGCCCTTGCGGTTGGCAGCAGCACGGCCCTTGCTCGCCTCCCTCTCTCCTTTCTTCTCCCTGTTTTCCTTGTTCTCCTTGCTGTCTGATGGACCCTCCTTCACCAGGGGCTTTTTCTTCCCTACCGTCTCCCATGAGGTCTAAACACAGAACAGGAACAACAGGACAGAGAGGAAGAAAAATACAGAAAGAATACATTAAAATTGCAGCACAAAATATGTAGTTCACATATTCTTTTTTGCACACTTTCATAGTATTTTATTGTAATTTTTCTTCTATTCTATATTTATGTTTCTTGATTTTGTTTACTTACAATTAATTTTTCTTCTATTATATTTATGTTATGCACCAATACACCAAAGCAAAATTCCTTGTACATGAAAACCTACTTGGCAATAAACCGAAATCTGATTCTAGCTCAAAACACTTAAAAACTATAGCAGGCAGTAAAACAAGATATCAACACTGACAATATGCTTCAGTGAGCAAAGTAAGCCGTTTTTTAAAATGAATAAATTAGAAAATTTGCCTCCATTTCACTGACATTTTGCAGTTATATCATGTCAAAATAGCCTCTGGCATTCTGTGGTTGGTTGAACATCGCATTGAACTTGTGTATTTTGTTCAAGAGGATAAAGAGACACTACAGGACACGATAGAAACATTTCTGTTAACAGTTACAGAAAAGCTGTGATACTGGCTATTTTTTGACCAACTTATGTACTGAAGTGTGCACTATGCAGCTGTGTTATGTAAGAAAAACAAATAGCAGATGAGGATTTATAATCGGTAGAGATTCAATATTTAACACCTCAGAATGAAACCGGGGGTAAAAGAACATACTGATTATAACTATACAGTCAATACAATTAGTGTTGTCATTATTTAATTGGCCACTCTTCTCTTGTGCTACACCTACTCTTACAGCATAAGAAAACTCACTCAGTGGCCATTCCTTTTGTTTATGACAGTTAAGATCTTGAAGATTACAGTAGAAGCAGATGTAATCAGAGGGTTGTAGTATATACCATAACAGTAGAGACTTCCAAGGGAAACGGAGAAAACCAGCTATTTGCTATTTTTGGATTTCCACGAAACCACAACAAACAAGCAGGTAGCTGTCTGGCTGCCTGCCCTGCCCTACAGCCTCTCCTCGCCATCTGTGCCGGCTGGTATTCTTCAGAAATGTCTGGACACTCTCGCAACACACAGGCAGAACAACACTTGGTGTTTGCCAGACATTTGGTAGCCCGTTTGATTTTGCTCTCTGAGCAGATGAGGGAAAATTTTGTATAAATTATGTGCTGCTTTCATGCTAAAAGTCCCTGATGTTAGAAAGAGCAAACTTGCTACCAGTCACTGTGGCAAAGGACAGCTCAAAGGCTGATTCTACTGGATGCATTTTCACCAGCATATACAGAACAACCTAATGTTTTTCACAACATTTGTTCATCTTCTGAGCATGTTACATAACTTGAAATCTAGTAGTGATGTGCCAGAAAGCGCAATTTAAGAAAAAGGGGCAAAGAGAGATATAAAAGATATTGAACATGGATCAGCAGCCTTAGAAGCCATCTACACTGGATGTGTTTCAGCTGCGTTTTTCACTCATCCGTCTTTCACGCCTCTGACAGAACAGATATGAATCTATTTTAATCAATACAGCTGTCTTCACAGGCCGCGCGATGGCTTGCATTTCGCTTTACATGCGTTTTAAAAGCCAAACTACTAGACAGCTAAAGGTCAAAAAGCCTGCACTTTTGCAAGTTTGGGCTGAAGTACTTGTTGCTCTGACAACACTTCCAAATGAATTTTAAAGCAGTTTCGAAGAAACAAACAAGAAAACAGACTCATGACAAATCGTCCACATTCTAATCTGGATAACTCTGTTATCCACGTACGAAGAACGGGGCCCTGGTCTGAGATCTGTTGTGTAGTTTGTGCACTCATGTCAACACGTCAATAGTCTGAGACAAGAAATGTCTTATGGTGTGAGCAGCACATCCACTCAGAGATTTCCAAAGTCTTGTAGCACGAGGCTGTGGCAGTGAGAACAGCATGCACAATATTAGGATCATGAAACCAGCTGAGATGAATTGTATGCAGCCATCATTAAGGTTATTAATTACACTGGGAAGTCAAATTGATTTGTGGCAGCACAAGTACAATTTGGAGCTGAAAGCTGCTGCATATTCTGCCTTCCAAGCAAAAGAAAAATCTATTCACTAGAGCTGTCTCGAATTCCCTTTTTTTGAGCACACACCTCTAGACACAACAAACAGCGATATCCATCTGAGAATAACTAGTAATTATTAATGTTGGATATGAATAATGAATAATGTTGTGGGATTATTCCTTATTTCATGGGCTATTTTGGGATTTATAC
>CAKAOI010003307.1:0-26886 GCA_916701655.1 Sebastiscus albofasciatus
AGTTCATTCTTGACAAAACAATCCCATCTAAAGGCCCCACTTACTAGCTTTTTCCAGAGCTTTCAGCCATATCACACAAGAAAAAGAACTTAATTGTAATGATAGATAGCATCAAGGTCGTTTTCATAGTTTGAGGCCCTGTTAGTCTAACCAAAACACTTTTCTAATAGTTTAAAGCTAGGGTTGGTAATGTAGGCTTTTATATGTTATATTTGTTGAATTCTCTTTATAACCGGACAGCAATTAATAAATCAAATGCTCTGACAAAAAAAAAAAAATCCGGTATCTGTGACTGTTGCAGGAAGTGATTGGATGGACCACCTACCTGCCTGCGTTCACTCTGCCTGTGCACACATTGCGCGTCACCTGCGTCTTCTACAAGCTGCTAGCTTGACAGCTGTGAGTACTAACAATAACCATGTTTGTTGTTTACGTTCATAATGATCATTTTGGGGGAGTGGCTTTGAGGGAGGCCTGAAGAGATGGACGGTCAGTGTTGCAGACTTGGTGACTTCCTCTCTAGATTTAGTGACTTTTGGAGCTAGAGCTGCTAGCTACTTTCATTGGAAAGGAGTTGGCAACACTGGGCTGTGTTTTTCGGTTGGATACTTTAAAGATGTAGCGTACTCTTGCTGGTTTCTCCAATGTTGCCGACCCTAGCTTCAAAGAGGATCTGTTATCCTTCTGTGCTTTTTCCCTTTCCTTTAGTGTTATAAAGTTTTTTTGTGCATATAAAGGTTACAAAGTCCAAAGTCCACACCAAAGGGAGTTAACCTCCCTCACAGAAACACTGCTCCTGACCTGCCTGAAACGCCTTGCTTGACGTCCTGCCTTTTCTCTGGTAATGTGGTGATGTCACCAAGTAACACATTTGCAGGAGCTCAAACGGAGCGTTTCAGACAGAGGGTGAAAAGAGAAGCTGCAGCAGCACAGCCGATATGAGAAAAGTAACGTGTTTTTTGAACATTAAAGCAGGTAAACGTGTTCTAGTAGAAACCCAAAATACAAGTATGAACCTGGCGGCTCATGTTATCACAGTTGGAAAGGAAGGAGTGAGCCGAGGGGTACTCAGTTGGTTGCAATCTGCAACCACACCACTAGATGCCACCAAATCCGACACACTGTCCCTTTAAGGACCCAAATGACAACGTTAAAAAATAAAAACACCAAGTCAAACAAAACCAGGGGTAAACATAATATTTGATGGAGATTTCATTAATCTAACAAAACAAAAACCCATATTAAACCAATTTAAGGTGACAAAGGTAGTGACTTATAAAGTCCCAGGTCCATCAAATCCATTATCATAGTCATGAAGGCCTCTTCACTGAACACTGTTTCCACTTAGCTTATTTCCTCTTCTTTTCGTGGTAGCAGTAGATACGTTATCAGTACGTGTCCTGGATATTGTGAGAAAGCATTACCGCGGACAAGGTGGTTGAGTGACACACACCAACCATTACTTAGAGTGCGTCAGTTGATGCTTTAGGTGGCCACAGCGGAGTGAGTGGCCGGGATGATGCTTAAAAACATGACCACAGAAACCCTAATGGAAGATTGCAGCAGCTTCACAGAAGTGGAGCCACAGGAATGTAACCGAGACACAACAGCAGTTTACGAGGAAATAGGAGGCTTTTATTAATCTGCTCTGACAGGCAGATTACTGTGCATGAACACACACACACACACACACGCAGTACGACATACACTCAGTCAGTACAACTAGGAATGTTTAGCAGTTATTGTGCAGAAAATCATCAGTCAGCAATATAGAGAGACAGACAGGAGCCCAATAGCGTACCACCACTCTAGTCTGTTTCACAGTGTGTCTGACACACACACACACACACACACTCTGACATCAGATAGGCTGGGTCCTGGCTTGGTTGGTGCATCCCCCCGCCGCCTCCCCCCGCCGTGTCGATCTGTGAGTCACTGACATCACTTCCCTCCCAACAGCAACAAACGGCCGGGTTGTTGGGAGAGTCCACTGGATGGAGGGGAGAGGAGGGGGGTGTTTGACTCAAGCCCATGGAATCCATGATATACTGTACTGGGCTTTGTGTTGGGAAGGGGAAAACCAGCTACATCATCTCTACTCGGCCTTTGTTTACTCCGACCTGAAGAACATATCCTTTGTTTTGTGTTCTTCTCTTCCTGACGCGTCTGCTCTTTGTTTCATCACCATGAACTAATAGGTGAGAGCGTTTAATGAGCCAAGGGGCTGATTCACAGAGGTGGGTCTGAGGTCGCGCTGGATGACCTACTGTACCGTAGCATGCAGAGCAATGAGGCGCTTCCCAAAAGCTTTTTGACATAAAAGCTAATTCGGAAATTAATTTTTTCTCCTGGAACTTGTGATATATTTTCAGGCGGAGGTTTGCGGTCCGGTCCAAAAACCTCCCGATCCAACTGTAACCCTGAAGAAGTTTATGGAGCGGAAAATCGAATCGTTCAAAGTTTTTTTTTCACTTAACTTTCCCACTGGATTCATGAGAGAAGGGAGTGTTTAAGTCATTTTACATTTCGCAATTCCACCACCTGCACCTTGTAAGGGAATTAAAGTCTTATACTATAGTTCAGGATGTTTATGCAAAGCTTAAGCTACTTATTTCTCACAGTGCTTCCCGACCTGTTTTGTCTGACGTACCCCCACAGCCCTGTTAGATGAGCTCATGATCCCCTTCATTGACACCAACCATCTTGGTGCCAACTGTGTTCATTTGAATTGATTTAAGATACACGTTAGTTGTGTTGCAATATTGGTTCACTCAATTGAACCGTCAATGTTTGGTCAAGTTAATATTCTTACTACCTCTATTTGGAGTGGTAGATGTTGGACGAATCAACTTTTTATCCTTTTAGCTCTTTCAATAATGCATCCACAACTGTTTATCCATTCATTAAGCCATCTATATTAACCATTTATCTATTACTATTAACCAGTGGGGCAACTCCAGGGTCTGAAAAGTGAAGCCAATGCTGAAGTGTCGTAAACTTGCATTCTTTCTAACAGCCAGCAGGGGGCGACTCCTCTGGTTGCAAAAAGAAGTCTGATTGTATAGAAGTCTATGATAAAATGAGCCTACTTCTCTCTTGATTTATTACCTCAGTAAACATTGTAAACATGAGTTTATGGTCTCAATCTCTAGTTTCAAGTCTTCTTCAATACAGCATGATGTTCATTTAGTAAATGATGGTCCCATTTAGAGTCAAATAGACCATAAAGCAGGGGATGCTTTAGGGTGTGGCTATCTTGTGATTGACAGGTTGCTACGACGGCGTTGTCAGGTCTGGGAGTTGTCTCTCTTCTAAAGTGGTTTTTTTTTCGATCCGACAGACTCACCTCTTCTGACGACTTGTGATGTTTAGCCTGCGAAGGTCTGGGGCTCATGGGAAATAAAGGACACTAAAAACAGAAATATTGATTAAACAGCAATATTGTTTTTCAAAAAACTGCCGTCCTTATCTAAACATATGCAATGTGCCTCATGACATGCTGTTGAGAAAGTCTCTGTTCCAAGGCTGGATTATTAGAGTTGTTACAAATGTCAATGAGATTTTGAATGAGGTTTTCTTACTTATGTAACAGTTTTCATGCACTCTATAAGTGTATTTTTTTTTTTTTAAATCAAATCCTCATTTCTATTTTAGTTTCAAAGCAGTTAATCTTGGCAGGTACAGCTTACCTGGGGAAGTATCCCTGTTGGGAATCACCGATAAAGAAACCTAATACGTATCCTCCTGTGTTGTTTTTGCTGATGTCATGGTAACAGAAGTTATGGTGGACTTCCTTGATCCTGTTTACTTTATGAGTGAGGCCACAGCTAATGAAAGATCCCACGGAGTCACCGCCAGGGAGCTGGAAACACTTTCAAAACGTGAGATGACATTTCCCTGCTATTGTCTGCTTGTTTCCAGGAGTGACCGCATCGTGATGCTGTAACTGTGAGTGTGTATGAAAGCCAAGCAGCAGGCACGGACAATAAGTCAGACGTTTCAACTCCCAGAGCGACCCAAGACCTCGATACAATGAAAACTATCAGCGTGGGAGCGACAGGACGGAGACAGTGGTGAAAGGGGGAATAGATAGAGATAAGAGTATATGTCAGGGGGGACCAGCTGAATCATGTTGAATTTATGAGTGTTGCAAGGGAGCAGAAAGAGAGGAGTGTGGGCGGAGGGGAAATATCAGAGTCAAGAGGGGCTGCTGGTGTTTCCCAAACTGATGGCTCTGTTTTGACTCTTTGGTGATTAAAAACAACAGATGGAGCTTGGTGTGGACCTGGAAACATGGTCAATAGTATTAGGTATTATCTGTGAACATGAGTAGTGAGCCGGTCTGACTCACAAAAACAACAAGCATCCCTCAGCGTGGTGCACCCTGCACCCCATCGCTCCCACCCCGGACGGAGAGAAACCTGCAGGCGTTCACCGTTTCATTCAAGAGGGGTTGCTTCATCCGCTGTTGTGTCTCTGCTCATCTTCCGTCTGCTCCCACCCACTCCTCTATTGACTCAGGTGCGTGCGTAAGTTTGGGTTTAACAGACAGCACATGAATGAGGAAACATCTTGACAAATCATGTTTCTCGATGACCTCAGGGCGCTTCCTCCACACTCACGCCCACCTTGGCGATGACAGTGCGGTCTGTGTCTTCAGGCCGGGACTGCGCCACTTTGATGTGACCGCAGAGAGGAAGCAGAGGTCAAGTCTGGGAGATCCTGACACGGCTAACTGAATAAGAGACATCTCCTGCTGATGTCATGGTCGGTCCTGCCCTGGTGTTTTTCCTTTTCCTCCTTCTCCTCCTCCTCTTCCCAGCCCGGTTCGATGGCAGTCAAACTGGCAATGGATTTCCTGTTGTAGGGAATGAATGCTTCATAAGAGAGATGCGGTTTCGATATGAACGGAGCACAAGAGGTCGTCCAAGACGTCGAATTTACACAGCATGCTTCGCTGATCTGCTCACGTGCACCTCGCTGGCCAAAACCACACCCTGCTCTTTCAGGCTTTTAGTGTGTGTTAGACCCGATTCCAGGTCACCATAACCATTAACAGAGTGTGGGATTCTTATTGCTACTTTGCTGTGTCCCTGGAAACTCTTAGAGTGAAATGTAAGGTTTAAATTGTTTGGACAGAGAACACTGTCAGCGATGTGATGTAAGATGGAGAGATGAGAGCAAGAAGGGAAGCGAGGGAGCAAAGAGGAAGCAGCAGCAGAGGTTGAGAGGATGTAGGAGCACCGGGGGAGTGCTGACAGGCCGAGTGTTTAACTTTTGCCGAGTGCGTCGGGCTCCAAATGGGGGAGCGACATGTGTGTTCACACGCGTTTTAAACAAGGAAAGCTTGGCTCCCACTGACTGAGCAAAAGTCCATCATTCTTATGCAGCTGTGTGAGCCCACACGGCCCAGAGGCTTTATCGGCATATTTTTAGCCACAGTGGCAGCATGGGTCTAGGGATGGTGATGTCGGTCCGTCACTTTGGTCCAGACTGAGACAGCTCGACAACTATTGGGTTGGATTTCCATGACATTTGGTAAACATATTCATGGTTCCCAAGCCTAATGACTTTGGTGTTCCCCTGACTGTTCTGCTAGCGCCACCAGGAGGTTTGCTGGGAAACTTCTCCACAGCTATTGACATGAAATTTCAACACATTCTCATCCCAACTCATCACATACTGATGCTTTTTCAGACCCCTCGACGTCACTTTTCGGTTGCAGGAAATGTGATTAATGTTATAAATTAAACAAAAACACTTGCTGAGGTTTAGGCAACAAAACCACTTGGTTAGGTTTAGGAAAAAAACAACATGTTTGGGCTTAAAACTACCAAGTTTTTGCAGTGAAAATGTGACTTGACGTTGTGAAAACAAGGACAGGAACGATCAGCTGATTGTACGGGACATGAGCAACGGTCTCCTGGATGAAAGCCACCTCCCCACCTCCCCACCTCCTTGCTCTCACTGCCAGAGGGGGGAGACACTCCAGCTTTAAATTAATTTTATGTGAATCATTTTAAAAACTTTTTTTATCATTTTTTCTTGTGTAAACAGATTTTAAATAGCTTAAGGGTTTCAATCTATTTGGTTTTTTTTAGTTCGTTTCACATTATTTCCTTGAAACAGCCTCATTATATTAAAGGTACAGTGTGTAGGATTTAGTGGCATCTAGTGGTGTGGTTGCAGATTGCAACCAACTGAGTACCTCTCCACTCACTCCTCCTTTTCCAAGACTGCGGTAACGTGAGCCGCCGAGTGCAGAGGCCATCCTTACCATAATAACACTGCTTTAGGAGCAACGGAAGTCAGGCGGCGGCTGGCGGTACCACGGTTTGGCACTCAGACACACACTCATGGCGGAAACGTGGCCGAGCAACATGGCGTGAAGAGGACCTGCTCCCTGTGTAGATATGAAGGGCTCATTCTAAGCTAAAGAAAACATTCTTAGTTTCAGGTAATCTTACACTAATGAAAATATAATTATGAATATTATATTACATCTCTGCTAATAGATCCCCCAAAATGCTACACACAGTTCCTTTTAATTCTTTCATATAATTCAACTTCCTCAGGAGTCTGCCTTTGTGTCTACTTTGGGGCTGCAGCTCTGAGGGCGTCCTCTTCCTCTCTAGGCAGGCGTGGTCGTGTGACCCCTCCCACAGCCCCGTTCCCACGTGCCGCCGCTCCAGAGGAAACCCAAGCAGCAGCATTAGCAACCATAACAGCCCGCTAATTGCTTAAATATAAATACGAATTGCAGTGAATGCAACTCTGGTGGTGTCACTTGTCATTTCACTGCATTTCCCTCCACACAGTCCAGAAGCGGCTGCTTTGATAGCCTGCTCAGTGTTCAGCCTGACTCTCCCACACTCTCCAACCCACACACATCAGCTGAAATGAGATCTGCCTAATGGTCTGGAATATCCCTGTTTGGGCTGATCATCACCCCAATTTTCTTCTCAAATGCGTAGTTTTGATAAAACCGCAGGCCGGTGTGATGTGACAGGAGAGGTGGAGGTGGAGGAGGAGGAAGAGGAGGGGTGTAAACATTGGGGTTGCTATGGAGGCGGCGGTGTAAGAAGTTTCGAGCGAGGAGCAAGGAAAGGCAGTGTATATGTGTGTGTGTGTGTGTGTGTTTTATGGCAGACTTTGAGTGACCTTCTTACCACAGAGGATGTGGGAGTGAGGAGAGGGAGACAATTCTCTGCTCTTCATGCCGCGAGTCTTAAAAAACAGCCTTTCAATCAGATAAAAGAGAGAAATAATAAACAGTGGAAAAATCCGGGCTTGTTCTACCTTCGGTGTACGATGTCCTTCTCACACGCGAGGAATCCTGTTATCGTTTCAAAGTGCTCACTCAATCAAATGCTATTCCAGCAGCTGTGCCCAGCATCCGTGCCATCGCGTAGTTATGCCAGGCAGCAGCTCGACCATTTCCTCATATTTGGCTTCTCGAATTTATGCATCTCTACGCTTCTGGTTTCAAAAACAGGCTGAATCCAGTGGAATCATGCTGGTTTGCTTTGAAGCTGAAATAGCCATGGGCAGAACCAGACTGACCGGATCCTGTGTGCTCACCGTGACTCCGCAGTCTTGTCTGTGAACCCCGAACCTTCACCTTTGACCCAGATACCTCAGACGGCGTAAACTGCTGACGTCAGAGTTCGTGTCGCAAGTGTGAGGTTGCAGAGTTTAGGGTGAGAGCGAGGGTATGGTTGACTAGGAATGCTCTTAAAAACCAGAGATAATCAAATGCTCATAACAATGCAAGAGTTGACCAGAGTGGCAACGGTACACCCTGTCTCAAGTTTTATCTTTGCATCTATTTCTCTCTCTCTCTTCCATTTTACCCATCTTCAACCTTTCTCTCTCATTCATCTCTTCTTCCTCTCGCTACAGCCACAGGGCTTTTGGCTGTCTGTCATTATCCGAAAGAGCATCAGGTTCCAGTCCCTGGCAGGCTGAACATAGCAAAACACAGGGGCATGGAGACCGTCCAAACACTCTTTTTTTCCTCTCTCAAATTCATGCACATACACGCACGCTCGAGAGTCAACATGAATAAAAGTGTGATACAACCCAAACAAACACACGTTAACCTGAACATCGGCCTCCGCTCTTCCCTGCCGCAGCACCGGGCTCCTTGCTCTTTGAGGAAATTGCTGAGGGCACAGGAAAGCCACAGCTAAACACAGTTTCTCATGGTGTATTAACGGCCCCCTGACCGAGAGACGAGCACTCCGTAGTACCACATCCAGAGCCGGTGCCAAGACCGCGCCACGGCCAGCCAAGTGCAGGAGGTCGCTGGAGCCGAGTTCAAAAGGTCTCCCGGGAACGATACGTTCCGAAACATCGTCGGGAGAAACTTCTGGCGGAGCTCAGACTCCGGTCCTTGTGCTGCATTTCAGAAGCAAAACATCAACAGAGGCAGTCCTATACAAGCGTGGTAAAAACGAGAGTAATAGTAAGGGGGGGAATGTGGTTGTACAACATAACCAAAATCATGTGTGTGGTTTTATGAAGTTAGAATGCCCATAATGACGGAGTATTAAACGATTGTAGCGCCATGAGGTTTGATGGTTTTAGGAGAGGAGGGGTGGAGGGGGGGCACATATAAAAAGCCAGCTTTCTCCCATGAACTCCTCTGGCACCCAGAAATCGCTTGGATTTCGCAAACTCACCCAACCTACTACAACCACCCCTCCTTTCCATTGTCACTGCTTCTGCCTAAAATAACTCCCGCTCCTAAAGGAGGCTCGTTTTTCTGCTGGGTTTTCAAATACTACACTGCTGTTCTGCTGGCAGTGGGAAAACGGGAGAGGTTAGGGAGGTCACTCTCTGGGCTAACAGGAGCCACTGCCATGTTTAGATGCTGCAACGGCCACGATGTGTGACCGCTGGACCGTCTGTGGACGCTCGGCCTTAAACGAGGCGGTGCCATGTGACAATACCTTATTGTGGAGAATGGACGTGTAAGCGGATTATAATAGGAGATGTGAAGGAATTAATAGCATCATGTTGTTGTTTTCTTTACTATTTTTATTTATGTAGCCGAAGCTGTGACACAGAGCTCAAGTTCAAGTGACTTTGCTTGCCGTACAAGCACACAGGAATACTTGCACAGTTCATTTAGAGCCGCATTCATTGATATATTTATATTGATATGGATCAAATGATTGCATGTAATGTGAAAGCTTTCAACTCATTGTTTCGGTTCACGATCACCTTGTTTCCAGCTGCAGCAGGCTGCTGTTTTCAGTGGAAAACGTTCATATAAATAATCCACGCTACCTGTTTCACACAGTTCCCAGTCTTTATGCTAAGCTAAGCTAACTGGCTGCTGGCTGTAGCTTAATGCCACATTTCTACTGCATGATACGGCACGTTTCTACTCAACTCGACTTGCTCTTTTTTGGTTTTCCATTGGCAAAAGATAGTACCTGGTACTTTTTTCGGTACCACCTTGGTCGAGGTTCCAAGCGAGTTGAGCCAATACTAGAAAGTGGAGTTAAAACTGCAGACCTCTGATTGGTCAGAAAGAATCGACACTAGCGCGACACACTTGACCCAGATTTTTTTAAATGTCAGCCTGCAAAACTACGTTGTAAACTATGTACACTCAACACGTTCTGATCCCAACTCATCCCATACTGCAGCTTCGTCACGCCCCTTGGCATCACATTAGGATTAGGCAACAAAACCACAGTAGTTAGGTTTAGGAAAGAACAACATGGTTGGGCTTAAAAACTCAAACAGTGAAAATGAAACTGAACACCGGACATGAACGAACAGCTGATTGTAATGTGAAAGTAAAACTTAACGCACGGGATACAAACAGCGTCTCTTTGACTCTTTAAACTACATCGCCACAGCACTTTACCCAGAGCGTTTACTGTTGCCTTGGACGGTCTTACATTGTAGTTAATGATGGAAAGTTCGGCACGTCTCATAACGCCGCTGAAGGGTGCCTTATGCGCCGCCCTGGGAATGAGAATGGGCTCAGGTGTCGTGTTGAAGATGATGTCACTGCAGTTTCACTCAGTATTGCTATGGCGATCAGCTGAGAATCCCACCTACACAGAGGGGGTGCTATCCACAGTGGAAAACGAAATAGAGAACAGAACCTGGTGCCTAAATTGAGTTGATTCAAGTCGAGGCGAGCCGAACCATGCCGTGGTAATGAGGCATTAAGAGTGGTATCAATCTTCTCATCTAACTCCTGGCAAGAAAGCCAGTTAGAGTATTTCTCAAAATGAAGAACAAATCTTTTAAAGAAAGAAAAAAAACATTGAAGGAGAAAAAAAATACAATTGCATACATGGGAACTGGCAGGGACGCTCCTGGCCATTTGGGTGCCCTAGGCGTAATTACTTTGTGGTTCTACAGCACTGTCCTGCAAATATTTGAGAATAAAAGCCTTGTGTTAACAAATGAAGGATTTTTGTCCACAGAAAAAATGCTTGAGGGCTTTTATTTTGAATTGAAAGCAGGAAGTGTTGATTTAAAAATAAATCTTCATCGTAACATTTTCTACAGATATAGACATTGAAACTGTAGTAATGTTGCTGGTATGATGTCAATATACCGTCAAACGATCACCTTCACTGTCTGTTGTTGCTGTGAACCGCGCGGCTTGCGTCAAAAATAGGCGAGACCTCGAATCTCTAGAGAAAAGCACCTGGTACCAAAAGGGAGACGAGTCGAGGCGAGGCGAGGCGAACCGAGCCGAACCATGCCGTGGAAATGAGTCATTAAGAGTGGTATCAATCTTCTCATCTAACTCCCAGCAAGAAAGCCAGTTAGAGTATTTCTCAAAATGTAGAACAAATCTTTTAAAGAAAGAAAAAAACTTAAAAAGAAATGTCAGTGTACAAAAAGGGTGATAGAAATAACATTAAAGGAGAAAAAAAATACAATTGCATACAGGGGAACTGGCAGGGACACTGCTAGCCATTTTGGTGCCCTAGGCGTAATTGCCAAAAAAAAAACCCATAAAAAAATTAAATAAATGAATAAATAAAAACAACAAATATTTATTTAAATACTTGTATTTGTAAGAAAAAAGAACTGTTCAATTGGTCACACACAACACTTTGTCCACACAGGGAACGTCAGGAGTGCGTGGCAGTTGCCTCGCTGAATGGCTGCGTGATTCATGCGTTGGGTGGTCACACCAGCTGCGTTTCTGCTGCTGCTGCCAGCCCTTTCTTTCAAGTTTGCCTTACATAATGGCCATTTCATTTCATTATAAATGTAATTTATATTTATTTTAGACAGAGAAAGGTTAAGAAACGTGTGGTAATTTGTAAATAATAATAATCCACCATTAAAACCCCATACTATATTCATTCATGGAGCCCTGCAAGTCACTGCATGTTCTACAACACTGTCCTGCGACCTCGAATCTCTAGAAGAGACGCAGTCGACACACAGCCGAGCCGCGCGTGAGAGGGGCAGTGTGGCTGCTCGAACCTGTTAACTTGGACGCTGAAATAAAAAAACAACAGGTAACGCAGCCTTCATCTTAAATTTAAATATTTCATCATTAAGATTATTATGATGATCATTAGATGATCATTATTGGGGTGCCCTCTCTGGCCCTTGGTGCCCTACGCACAGCGTGTGATGTGCTTGGTGGTAGCGGCGGCCCTGGGAACTGGTGTGTGGGTGTAATTCAGGTAGTTCTCAGTAAATGAACAGTCACTGTTACAACGTTTCATTGAAAAATGAACAATGATTAATTTATGTCATCAAACAAATAGCATAGAGAACTTTTTTAAAACACTGAAACTTGTCATCATGATCAAAGGAAGTTTTTGTTTATTGTTCAACATCACTACGTAGGTTGATCAGACATCAGACTGAGGTAAGAGGCAGCTCATGAAAGAAGATTTCACTGATGGTGAGAGGAAATGACATCTGTTCACGTAGGACTGTAAGGGATATCTGTGGTCAGACACACACTGACTCATAATGACAGTTTCAGGTTCTGTATCAGGTTCTTCACTTGCTGTAATAGTGGAAATCCAGGTTTGCTGTCATCTGTGTTGAGTTAAACTTAGTAATTATATGAGATGTCTTTGCTGTGAAGCATTCGCTATTTCATGGACTTCTTAGGTAAAAATTGCAATTTTACTCTTAATTGAGGTAAAAAAACGTTTTTACTACGAACCACAAAGACAAGGAAATACAGAAGGAGAGTGGTTTGAATCTCCTCTGTAACAATAGCCAATCAAAGAGAAAGGTGATTTCCACTTTGGAGAGCATCACTGATGTGCAAAGATACTGTCTGGTAGAACAGGTTCATATCGACGATGTTAGATTGGCTGTGTCATGGTGACTGTGCGTAAACGAGTTGTTTAATCATGACGCAAACCTAAATAATGTTGCATTTAAACTTTGAATTGAGTCGTTTTCAGCAGTTAGTTATGTCTTATCTTATTGTCGTCTATAAATGTCTATATCTTATTACAGGCTATTATATTTAAGAAATGTTAAAGGATAGATTATTTGTTTTAAAACAATAGGCAGGTGCATATATGTATAGGGAGGAGTGAGCGGAGGGGTACTCAGCTGGTTGCAAACTGCAACCATACCACTGGATGCCGCCAAGTCCTACACACTGCACCTTTAAAACTTAGTGTATAGAGAGTGGTATTTCTCTATATGTCAAACTAGTCCTTCAAAATGCACAACAAAAAGTCAGCATGTGGTCATGACTGCACCTACTGTGCATGCATGGCCTATAAAGCCCATTGAGACATTATAAGTAAAATCGATGTCCACAAGTAAACACAACTTTACTTGTTGGTTTTCAGCTTTGTCTTTGCAACAACCAGCAGTGTATCGTGTGAGGAAGGTGGCCCAGATCCACATGATGTCTTAAAATAAAACAAATATGCTTTAAAGAATTTAATCTATTTCAAAATTTACAAGAAGTGAGGGGAGGAGAGGACTGATAAACTACCCTTGAACGCCTGCCAGGGACTTTTTGCTGATTCCAGTTTAGAGAAAATTACAATCGGATGTGAAAAAATGCATGAATAACTCTTTCCAGGTACTTAGCAGATATGAGGGGGATTAACCGCCTCCTGGTCTGAACTGAGACAGCTGTCAAAAACCACCCCATGCTTCCTGTATTGACATGACAACAATAAACACTGATGGATCAAGAAGGCTAATACAGTAATTAGTAAGTTTGCACTTTCATTTATCAGAACTCCGGTTTTGTGTGATGTGACTAATAGCTGAACAGGACACAAAGTACCATTGACTGCAGCTCTGCCACACCAGCACATGATGAGTAATGACTCTCAGTGAGTCTGAGTGTTGAACAAAAGGAAGCAAACTATGATAATTATGAGACAAACTGTCAGTGTAAACAAATCTAACTAGTTCTATAATATTGAGATGCATGCATTTATGTTATTAAAACTTTCTTTATTGCTTTTTCAGCATTTAAACATACAATACAATTTATAAAAAAATATACAAAAAAACAAGTAAATAAGTAAAAAAAATAGATAAATAAATAAATACCCCCCAACTCCCAATAAAAATAGTAAAATAAATAAACAAATACATTTTTTTTATTAATTTTAGAAAGGCACATTCCCCCTAGCAGTGTGTAACACAGACTATCTTGCCACAATATTACACCTCATATTCATCCACAGAGCATAAATGCTTATGTGATGTACAGAGAACAAGGATGGGACTCCCAAATATCAGTTGTCATGACGATCATCTATACCTATCACACTCCAGGTATTTCTGAAAACATGTAAACTATTATTCTGTATGTAAACTAACTTACCTCTGTGGATAAGCTGCTCAACAGAAGCTATTGAGCCAGCTCATATCTCCGTTCTTTGAAGAGATGCATTATCCACGGCGGTACCACGGTTTTGCACCCTCCAGCTCACAAACTAAGTAATTCATAATAAAAATAATAAAAAAAAAAAAACAGCCTCTAAACACAAAAAAATGTTATTTAGGTCCAATTTAACAACAAAAAACACTAAATGTTGCAACTAAATACATAGAAACTAAAATAATATATATAGTACATATATATAGTATATATATATATATATTATATATATGTCACCTAAATAATCTTTTTTTTGTGTACTAAAATAATATATATATATTATTTTATTTTATTTTATATATATATATATATATTATTTTAGTGCAGAAAAAAAGATTATTTAGGTCCAATTTAACAACAAAAAACATACTAAAATAATATATATTTTACATATATATATATGTAAAATATATATGTATATATATGTGTATATATATATATACATATATATAATTTTAGTTTATATGTATTTAGTTGCAACATTTAGTGTTTTTTGTTGTTAAATTAGTTTAAATCTTTTTATTAGTGTTTTTAGGCTGTAAACTGATGACTGATTGGCATTAAGTTGATTTGTGTCACAATGTATTCCTCCCTGCTGTGTTGTGTTGTGCTGCTGATCTCAGCCTCAGTGTGTCACTGGGGGGTGTGGACCAGAAGAGGTGGATCACGTGTTCAGCTGCTGTGGAGCCATAAAGGGCTCGCTTTACCTGTCGGTGGCTCAGCTCAGGTCGGTCCGGTTGTCAGAGTCTCCTTTCAGTCTCCTTTCAGTCTTGTTTCTGTCTGAGTAGAGGATCTCTGTGATTGGCTGCAGAGAAGCCTCTCTCTCTCTCCCTCTCTCTCTCTCTCTCTCTCTCGCTCTCTCTCTCAGCCCACCCACCTCTCAGCTGACTATAGAGGACTCTTGCAGACTCTCTCTCCTTCGTTGCACTGAGTCTTAGGACCTGGCCCTGGAGCTGAACGACACACACACTCACACACCACACCATGGCAGCTACGCACAGCGAGTACCGAGGCTACCTGCGGAACACCGTGGACCTGGAGGCGGCCGGCCAGCACCGCTTCCACCCGGTGCAGAGCTCCGAGCCCACGTACCGGCCGCTCCTCTTCGGGACCCTCGCTGTTATGGGATTGCTCCAGGTGGCTTCCAGCGTGGCCATCTTATTACACCTGACTGGTTACCTGCAAGAGGTAGGCTCCAACCGAGACACTGTGTGGTCTAAGCTTTCTTATTCCAATGCGTAATGACGCACTTTACGCACAGCCCTGTGGGTTTACTCGAGCTTTGGTTCGTGCATGTAAATATTTATCTAAGAAACACTGTCAACACTTCTTCCAAGTCCTTTTGCGCAATCTTTTATAGTGCCATAAAGCTCCAGATAAGTTCAGTTGTCGGTGTGCGCTCTTAGAAGTAAAGGAAATGTGCACAAGTGAAAAAACAGAAAAGAAAAAAGCCTCAACATGGAGCCACTTCTGCACTTTTTGTGCGCCAACATTTGGTGCACTTTCTATTTGGCGTCTCTTTGAAGAGACAGGCAGACAGTTAAAACACCCCACTGCTGTAAAAACACCACGACTTTTAGAGATAACATCTCTTAAAGGCACTGATGACATTGTTTTTCCACGGATTAGTTATTTCTGCAGAAAGCTCCACTCCAAAAGCATCATGAATCTGTTTTTTTTTGTAGTGATAACATCTCAGTCAGTCTCAGCAAGATGGCATGTTTGCAAATTTTTGGAACAGTAATGCAAAACAGCACTTTTATGGACATAAATGCACTTTTCTCTGCTGCTAAACACGACTGCAAATTGGGTGTATGACTGCAAATTGTATGAAATTGTGTCTTTACTTATTTTATTCTTCTATTATTTTTTAGGTATGTTAATTTAAATACTTATATATACTATCCTTTTAAATGCACTGATGGGAGCTGGGACAAACAATATTTCGTTTCCTTCTGTGTATGCAAATACTCAGTGAAATGACAGTAAAGTGAATCTTGAATCTTGAAAATACAGACGTTTTCACTTGAGGCTGCATGCTTCTTTTTTCTTGTGCATGTTTCAGGGGGGGTTTGTTTGTAATTTATACGTGTCATAAGCTGTAAACTGTGGAGCATAAGCAGAGCTGTTTCTCAAGGAGATCTGGCAAAGCTCAGGGAAGATACCATCAAATCTTGAGACATTTGTTCCATCATGGCTCATTGCTTTCTGTCAGGTCGTCTTTGCCATCCTATATAGGCTGCGTGTCTGTGATCTTATAAAATAACATTTATGTTCTGCCGCAGTTGTTTTTGTAACTTTATGGCGGGTTTGGAGTTGAATAATTGTCTTGTTTCGACAAGCCAAGAGAGCAGACCGCATCCCGGCTCTGTCAGGATGCTGGAAGTTCACCTGGGGAGCATCTGTCTCTCTCTCTCTCTCTCTCTCTGCTGGCCTCTGTCTCTTTCCCACTGTTTGTGTTCAGTTTCTCTGGCTTGTCTTTGCATAAACACATAGCAGTGTGGTAGTAGCTAGTTATGTACTGGATGTCAGCCAGAGGGAAAAACTAAATACAAGGGAGGCAGGCACAAAGAAGTAAAAAAAAAAAAAACATAAATGGAGACACAATGTGGCTGTTACCGTATTTGTGTAATAACATGTGGGATTTATCCGATTATGTGATGAGAGGGATGCGGCTCCAGATGTTTTGGGAGTGATAGAAGTGTTCCTCGAATACCCAGCAGCGTGAGATGCCCTCTTGTTGGTCAGAGTTAGAGCTGTGATTTTGGATCAGCCTTTTTTCCAAATGCAGCTGCATCTGGTAGCACTTTGCAGCGTGAGTCAGTAGTTGACTGGCACCAGACCATCATCTGCCCCCCAACACCTGTACAGCTTCCTGGAGATGGTGGAGGAGAGCAGGAATCAGCACAGCGCCGCGTCTATGTAGGAATGTGCTGATGGCTTTAAAAACGCTGCTCTCTCTGATTCCAACACAAGGGGCTGAAGTGTTTTTATTGTTGTTTATATGCATCCGGCTGTGTGCATGCACGAACGCCCTGTGGCCGTTTTATTTTTATGTATTAGATGTTAAATTATTCAGACAACAGCCTTGCAAAAAAGTGTCCAGTTTCCAAAATCACTTTCGCCTGCTGCGGTGGAATGCAGAGTGACATGTGGAAAATAAGTTAACCTCCCACACACATACAAAACCTGAATTGCTGCTTGTCTTTCCGTAAGTTTTGTATGATATCCCTCCCACCCACACCTGTCAGGGAACAGATAATGCTCATTGAAGTTGTTACAACTATTGGTATCATGTTTTTACATCGACCTCTCTAACCTCCTGTGTTTCTGTCTCCAGGTAGATCTGTCTACAGCCCCACACCGGCCGATAGAGGTGAGTCTGACCTCTGGTTAACCTCAGCACAACACACCCTCCGACTGGAGCACAGTCCACTCACATAGATTGCATTATAACAAGTTTCCTTCCTGCTACGACACCACACACACACACCTGAGGTCTTTGGTATTAAGAGCAAGACTCCTGCTGTGTAAAAACATGTTGTTATCAATCATTAAACATCAGGACTGATCGCCATTATTGCTACTTAAAACATGTCACTGAACGGAAACTGTGGTGAAACAGGCAAACGTAACGTCTCAGAGGCCAACAGTAGTCTGCTTTAACAATGTTTTGAAGCTCACCAGGTATTTCCTGCTGTCACTGTCAAGGGGGAAGTACACTACGTGCAATAATGTGGTTTTTAAAAGAGAAGAGCTGCAAAAAATGAATAAGAATTGTCTGCAATTTTTGCATAGAGAAGTCGTGATTTCTTTCCCATGGGTGTGTTTTCACAGTGCATACCATGGCTTCTGTAAAGCCCAGGTGGTGGTCACACAGGGCTGCGGGGAGGTCAGACCACAGCAGGAACAACACCTTTCTTGCCTTTTGATATAGACTCATCTAACAGCTTTGTTGCCAGATGAGCCTCATTGCTTACTGACACTGTGCACAGAAAGCTTTTAACTGCATCGGCTATTAGTGAGTCACCCATCGGCGTCAGCGGTTGCAGAGTATTTCTACAATGATCGGCAGTAGCAAGAGGGAGTTTTAATTTGGAATTCTTAATTGTTGATGTCATGTAATTTTTTTCTAATCCCTTTTTTGGAAGTCGCCGCCCATTTTTTGGCACCGGTTTCACCGAGCAAATGTAACAAAACCACTGAACCAGGAAGTAAAACAACAAAGGATAAAATGACTGGTTTGCTTCACTAGTGTTTGGTTTTCCATAATGCTTTAATTTCCTTTTGAGAGTATGTATTTGTGTTTGCCCTGAGTATCCCTGGTGGAGCACTTACACAAACCACCCAGCCTGTGTTGGACTGAGGAACTCATTGTGTCGTTGGCCGTCGGCTCTTTCCCATGGAGCGCAGGGAGACGTGCTGGGAGCTTTATGAGGTGTCGGGGTGACAGGTCCACTTGGCCCACACTGTGTTGTGTTAGGGTCGGCCATGAGACCGCCGGTGTTCTCCGCTGACAGTTCAGGGGATTTGCTAGATAGCAGGCCTCTGTGGGCAGCTGTCAGCTCGCTCTTTTGATGTGAGACAGGATGTGCAGGCTTGGCCTACACCGGGCCGTGGCTGTGTGGTCAGCGCAATCTCGGGAGCGGCGAGAACACATGAATCATCAGACACCGTGATCTGAATGTTTAGAGTCTGTGGAGATCTGTGCAACCGTGCACGAAGGAGATCTGACTGATGCAGTCTGAAACCCAAAGAGACCATCTGCTTTGGTGGCCAAGCTTTGAGTGAGAGGACTTTTGTTCTGGTGAAGCGTCTCCGAAACCACTCATCAACATAATGGAAATGTTGACTGATTTATGTGGTGCGTACAGCAGTTAAAGGGCTGAACTTTGAGGCCTGCATGCACTGTGGTATTCTAGGAACAAGCATGTCAAATCAAGACGTATACAGATGTATATTTCAAGGCAGACATTTCTCCGTCGTGAAGCAACTCCGTCTGGTGCAGGGCGGTTGTCACCGTTGCCGCGCTTTAATTCTAGATCACACTGCCGATCGGGAAGCTGCCAAGCTGCAGCTACTTTGTTTAAATAATCTCTCCTCTCTGGTCAAAGAGGTATGACGCGGTCTCGCCACAAATCAAGATAGATCCCACAGTGTAGTGCCAATTGGGAGCGCGTTCACAATTACTTTGTAGCCTTGGCAAGGCGTTGTTTACTCCCCGTCTCATTCCAAGACGCTGCGCCATAAACATGTTTGTGCAGCAAATTTGTTTTTGGAGGACAGACAGTGCTAATCTTAGTTTGTAGAGCCGTGCTGCAAATTTGTCTGGGTTGTGAATAAATACTTGACAGTAATATTAGCAACAGCACAGGTGCAGTGTTGCAAAACCATGTAAATGGTGTTGGTGGGGAGTTTATTGTAGCTGTGTTTGGGCTCAGAGGCGCTGTGTGTGGTTTATAAATTGGTATGTTTCTGTCTAAATCAACACTTTCGTTTTCCCCGTCGTTGTCTCTTATTTAGGTGTTGGCTCAGAGTTAGGGTGAGATCATATTACAGGATACCTGAGATTATTGGATCAGAGGAAATTACTCTGAAACCATAAATCACCTTCAGGATATTCTTTCACTGACAGTTGGCTGACATTTGTAATTTACCACATTTATTTGTCATCAGTTGCACATAATGCATAATTGAAAAAGATGTCGCATCCAAAAATCTTTCCAAGTCACTGACAAAGTGGTAGAACTTTTAAAGAGATCATAAGAGGTAGGTAGAGGCAGAACAACAAAAACTGATATTTTAATCTCATGCCAGATGTGTAAGAGAGTTGGCAGCTCCGGTGCAGTAACTGTTTACTTGCTTGGAAACCATGTTTTCCTTGAGTGTATACGCTCTGTCTTGCCTGAGGAGGACAGCCCAGCTCAGACTGTGTGGATGGCGGCGTCATCGGCCTTGAATAGAATCAGCTGAACACAGTCCAGATACTATTTGTGCCAAATCCGTGAGAAGCGCAAACTATCTGAAAGGTTACACTCACCAGGAGGCCTCCCTGCCACCGCCTCCGGCCCCAAAGACAACCACGGCTGTAATAAGAAGTTAGCAGGATGGATAATACACACAGACATGCAGTCCATGTATGCTCATCCACGTACTGACACAGACACAGTTCCACACAAACAGACTGTTATTCAAAGAGACAGCTGAACAAAGCTGTGGTAAAATATGTCAAAACCGTATTGTTGCTTTAAGAAAAATTCATATGTGGGCACAGTGAGGGTTAAACGTTAAATGTCTCTTTACTGATGTGGGTATAAGTTTCAAATTGGGCAACTTCTCAGAGCAGGATAAGACACACATACAAAAAAAAATATACAAGTGATGTTTTTTGATGTTTGATGTGTGTTAAATTTGTTTTTTCCTGTTTTCTACAGGAAGTCCAGACGGAGCCGGTGCTGAACGCACTGAAAGACCCAAGGAAAAACAGACGGTGCAAAACTCCAAAAGAGAGCCTGCCATCAGCTCATCTACCGATCGAAGCACGCCAGGAGTACTCTAAGAGTGAGTCCAGTTGAATTAACATCCATTTACTGTTGCATTAGAAATATTTTCCTGTCAATTTAGCCATATCTGATTTAAAGAGGACCTATTGTGCTTATTTTTAGGTGCATACTTGTATTTAGGGTTTCTACTAGAACATGTTTACTGCTTTAATGCTCAAAAAACGCTTTACTTTTCTCATACCGGCTGTGCTGCAGCACCTCTATTCACCCTCAGTCTGAAACACTCTGTTTGAGCTCCTGCCCCCCCCCACCCCTCAAAAAAGCCCAGTCTGCTCTGATTGGTCAGCTGGCTCTCTGTTGTGATTGGTCAACTGAACCAAACTCTTTGGACTCCACTCCAGCTCCGCTGCTTTGTTTGAGGGCGTGCCAAACAAGCCGTTATGCAAATGTGTTACTTGGTGACATCACCACGTTACGGAAGAAAAGGCGGGACTTCAATCAAGCCGTTTTAGGCAGTTACGGAGCAGTGTTTCTCCCTTTGGTATGGACTTTGGGCTTTGTAACTTTGCAGACTTTTTACATGCACAAAAAACTATATAACACACTAAAGGAAAGGGAAAAAGCACAAAAGCATAATTGGTCCTCTTTAACTTATCTCCCAAGTTCAGGGACGGTTATAACATAAGTGTTTGCTCCCCTCCCTCCCGCCATAAGCAGTCTTTTTCAGTCTTTCTCTTTCACTTTTTATTCTACATCACCAGCTTTAATCGTAGCATATTTACGTGGATGCATTTACATTGCAGTCAGTACAGAATACATGGCGTTAAAATGACCTGCCAAAAGCAAGAACGGCGTGCCTATTGCGTGCTTTTGCCTTTCAAAATATCGTGTCATGAATACTAACTCTGAAAAACACATTTCTCCATGTTCACAAAGGATTATCAGTTAAGTTTAATACATTTGACCTCCTCAAACTATAATTTTTGGATGTTATTCGACAGCTTGTGTGATGCTACATGTAGCACCCCGATTTAGTGAAATCACTAGTTTGATACCAGCAAGTTACTGAGAACTTTTAAAGGACTTTGTTTGGTTTATGATCAACCAGAAAATGAATAGATCAACTAAACCTTCTGTTATTTTCTGCTGCTCTTGTTGCCGTGTAGAGGGTGAGAAGAAGGCCGTCACCATTGACTGGGACGAGATGCACGGATACCGCCACAAAATGGGCTACCAGAAGGGGAAACTAATGGTGATGGAGTCGGGTTTCTACTATATTTACGCCAAGACCTGCTTCCGCTACTACAGGCTGGTACCAGAGGACAGCAGTCAGGCCGGGGCCCCGCCGGTGGATATTAGCAACACCCAGCTCATCCAGTACATCTACCACGAGAGCATCAAACAGAACAGCAAGTCCATTTTGCTGATGAAGACGGGCAGCACAATGCGCTGGAACGACACCAGCTACAACATGTACTGCGCCCAGCAGGGCCGAGGGGTCCGGCTGGACGTGGGAGACGCCTTGTACGTCAATGTGTCCAACGCGTGGATGCTGGACCCGGTGGGAGAAGGGACGTATTTTGGGGCGATAAAGTTGGGTAACTGAAAATGAAACACGTGGGGAGCGGACATGCTACTGAACATTTGATATGCCAAAGAACCACTGTTAGTGATTTATAATGTTATAATTTGTTGAAAAAGTTTTTTTTATTGTTCATGTGTTGTTGTTTTTTTACATTGCTCTTCACCAAATAGCCTTCATGAGAAAAAATAATAGAAAAGGTCGTCACTTTTTAAAAACTTGCCCCTCTCCAAAAAAAGAATATGACACACAGCTCTCAACTTCATCCGAAATAGCACTGGACTCTGTATTTTTTTAGACTTCATCTTTTTTTAAGTACTATAGTTGGTATTGTGAAATTTCAATACATTTCAGTTCATAATCCAACATTTAGACTAAAGGCCCAGACACACCAAACCGACATCAAAGAACTAGAGGCGATGAAGGCCGACTGTTGCGTCGCCTCACGTCGCCTTCGTCTTGGCCGAAAACATTTGAACACACCGCAAAGACGACAGCCGACGGCCAGTTAGCACGTACGTTCTGCGCCTGCGTGAGATGAAATAACTCTCCGCACCAGCAGGCGGCGGTAGTCTGTATTATGTCATTCAAAAAGGGAATCCACAACACCGAGGACGGCGGAAATACAAGCCGTTGCTATGACACGTACATGAAACAAAGTGGCGTTTTCAATTTTCACACCGCTCTCTCTCACCAGCTTCATTCCAGATGTCCATGTGGTTGTGAAAATATTCGTGTTTTGGAACGATCAGATGAAGATGAAGATGAAAAATGAGAAGAGCCTTCGGTGTTTTTCCTCTTGACTTTACTCGTTGGCTTGCTTTCCTCACTTTCGTTCCTCTTCTCGTGCACTGATTCAGTCGATTCAACATGCTGAATCAGCCGAAAAACCTCCGACACGGGCAGACTAGAGCCGACGGTGCGGCACACACCGCAAAAAGTAGGCCGACAGACGCTTACTGACGGCCCCAAACTGTCCAGCTTGGTGTGTCAGGGTCCTGAAGCTCAGACGTGTTTATGCACTAATTAAACAAACCACAAGGGAGCAACTTAGGAAGTAAGTTAGCTGGCAAGAAGTGCAGCGAGAAGGGATTTATCAATGTGGGAAAAACTGTCCAAAAAGGAACATAGTAGCTGATAGAGCATCTGCTTGTAGTTAGCAGATTATCACAGAATAAAAATAACTCCCAGGTCTGTGTCTGACCCTCGGCAGTGAATGCACAAATGTTTTCCTGAAAGGTTTTGTGAGTGTGAACAAGGCGGTCAATGAGGCGTCCTCGCAGTAAGTAACTCAACGGTGTAATTTAAAATAGGCAGTTAGACGGTGAGTTATATCACCCTCCACATCTCTAAGGCGCCATTTAAACTTCACTTTGACTCTGACATTGTTTTTTTTTAAGCAACAAAAGCATTTTAAAAAGGTCATGTGTGTTTTCCAGTTTGATGAAATCTAATGAGCGGCCTGCTTTATTGAAGGCGATTACACGACAATTGTCATTTTTAAACTAAGGAGGAAATGATGTTTGTTATGTTTATGACAATCAACAAGCGACGCAGATAGCTGGACTGTCTGACCATAAATGACACGTATAGACTCTTGTCTTCTTTAACTAGAGGAACCGAATTGAGTTTGGTTCATCTTTTAACTTAAATTTTGTTTTTCATTTGGCTCTTCAGTGAGGTAAATGGGAATATGCACTAAATATTTATTTATTAGCTATAGAAGTACAGAGACAGGTCATTGTTAAAGTGACCTTTCGGATGTAAAAAAATCATTTATATTTTATGTCTGTATGACATTCATTATGCAGCACTTAGAGGAAATAGTAGACACGCTTTTTGTTATTAAAACACAGGGGCTTCATTTTAAATTCCATATTTATGTATCTTGATTTTGACAATTCTGTGTGCACTTGCCTAGCCAAAAGCAATATGGATATATTGTTTCTTCTACAAGATTGTAGCATACCTGTAAGATCATCTGATAGATTCCATTCAGTGTTTTTTTTATTTATGTTTGTGTATGTTTTAATAAAAAAAAAACTACTTTTGTAAGAGCGTTTCACGTGTATTGACATTACCCGACTCAGGCTGGTGCTATTGTTTGCAGTGAAGAGGATAAGATCGCAGCCACCTCGCACTGTAACCTGATGACAAGGCCACCCTGACTGTAATATTATTGTGATGTGCAATTTGATAATCTCCACAATCTCTGGAAAATTCAACACCACTGTGGCCAAAGAGTGAAGTCACGCTGTTCCGTTACCCGGGTCAGAGCAACCCACCAGCTCATTACAGAGATGGGTTGTATAGAGAGAAAAAAAACGCCCACTGCTGCTGCAGCGTTGCTAACTCACAGCAGACATTTGGACCACAGCGCAGAGCGACCTGCAGAATAAACAAGAAACAGACTGCATGGGGATGAGAGCTTCGTTACTCCGCTGTAATGTGTGTAAGCCGTTTTGATCATCGTGGCGACGGGTCTCCCATGAAGCCCCAAGGCGTGTGCGAGAGAGAGAAACTGTTTTAAAAGTTGGACTCTGAGCCAAACAATTCCTCTATTGTCTGCGTTTGGGCGTTCACCAGCATATGGCCAGAGAATGGCTGGGGTTCACACGTTTGCGCTGCACGCCGGGACCTCACACAGCTCATTGTTCAAAACGTTGCTGAGAGCTTGAAATAAAATCTGGGGGTTTGAAGGGAAATACGTGGAGCTGATTAGTTTTGACATGACTTTCATTGCCATATTTTTTCCACTGACTGATCTGCAAAAATGAATTATTTATGTGCCCTTAAAGGGAGAGTTCGGCTGTTTTGAAGTGGGGTTGTATGAGGTACTTATCCATAGTCAGTGTATTACCTACAGTAGATGACGGTCGGTACGCCCCCAGTTTGAAGAAACAGACAGTAGCACTGACACCGGAGCAAAGCAATGTACTGCTATGGACGGGGCTGGCAGCAAAATGTAAAAAAAGGGCTCACCTAAAAAATTGTATATCCGTTTTAGTGTACGCTATATTTAAAATATTTTTACTGCTTTATCTTGCCGTCAGCTTTCTCCAAGCTGGGGACGCGCCAACCGCCATCTACTGTAAGTAATACACCTACTATGGATACCTACTTCAAAACACCCGAACTATCCCTTTAAGGAAGTGTCTTTGAAAAGAATAATACAATTTTAAGGGAAATGGTTTACTTATGCCTAAAAGAGTGTGTTTTTTTTAACTATTTCATGCAAATAACAAAAAATAGTTGCACTTGCAACAGCACAAACAATGCAGCTGTGGTGTCCAAAGGGCTACTCAGTTTCACATTTAAATAAGTGTAAGTGTAAACAATGGGCTTCCGTAGTGTGCCACCCTTTTGAAGTGACTTGACCTCACACAGCTTTCAGCTCATTGGTGAGTTTGAAATAAAATCTGGGGGTTTGAAGAGAAATATGTGGCTGAGGTGCATATGGAGTTGATTCGTTTTTACAGGATTTTTATTGGCATATTTTCTGCTACTGACTGCAAAAGTCTAATATTTAAAGGTCCCATATTGTAAAACGTTTTCATGTCTATTATATTTTAAAGCAGGCGTAAGTTCTGTATAGAGACGCTCAATCCACGGAGAAATACACACAAACAAACTGTTTTCAGAAATTGTGCCTTTGAAAAAGGCCGTAAGGATTTCTGTCCATTTGTGATGTCACAAATCTACAATATTTAGACCATTTCACAGTTTTAAATATAAACATTATAAATGTGTCCCAGTTTGTTTCCGGTTGCAATGTATGTGAATGGTAGTGCCTAGAAGGGAACCAGCAAACTGGAGAAACTCTCAAGATTGTTAAGGTTAGTCATTGACCTTGAATGGTTGAGATTAGGAAAGGTCGTCGGGCGCAGAGTCTCGCACGATTTTGCAGATCTCACATCAGATTTCGCAGTTTTTGCGAGCTCCCTTCTAGACACAACCTATGTGAATGACATCAGCTGACAGGAAGTAAACATGGACACAAACTGTTGCCTAGCAACGCAATTCCGCTAAAACAGAGCGTTTCAGACAGAGGGTAAATACAGGAATATTCAGGCAGACAGTATGAGGAAAATAAAGTTGTTTTTTTAACCTTACAGCATGTAAACATGTTCTTGTAGAAACACAAAATGCAAGTTTGATCTTGAAAATGAGCATGATATGGGACCTTTAAGTAGCCTTAATGAGGTGTCTTTGAAAAGAATAATACATTTTTAAGGGAAACAGCTCACTTGTGTCTAAAAGAATGTGTTTTTTAGAACTATTTCATGTAAATAACAAAGTTGCACTTGCAGTTTTGCAACAATGCAGCTGTGGTGTTCGTAGGGCGACTCAGTTCAGATTTAAATAGCTGAAGCCATAAGTGTAAACAATCCGCAGTGTGCCACCCTTTTGAAGTGACTTGACCTCACACAGCTTTCAGCTCGTTGTTCAAACGTTGCGTTTGAAATCAAATCTGGGGGTTTGAGATTCAATACATGGCTGAGGTGAGTAAGGAGCTGATTAGTTTTGACATGATTTTACATATTTTCTTCCACCTATTGCAAAAGTGTAATACTTAAGTGGCCTTAATGAAGAGTCTTTGAAAAGAATGGTTCGCTTGTGCCTGAAAAAAATGTATTATTTTATGCAAATAACAAACTTGCAGTTTTGCAACAATGCAAACAATGCAGCTGTGGTGTCCATAGGGCGACTCAGTTCAGATTAAAATAGCTGAAGCCATAAGTGTAAACAATCCGCAGTGTGCCACCCTTTTGAAGTGACTTGATTTCTCAATTCTTGGCGCGGAGCAGAAACCATTAAAATGTGTTGTGTCAGTAAACATTATGGAAAGCTTGGCGTCCACTGGACCCCCACCCCCACACACATATACTCACATCCCCAAACACACACACACACACACACACACA
>CAKAOI010003308.1:0-10785 GCA_916701655.1 Sebastiscus albofasciatus
AAAACAAAACATCATTACAATTCATAACCAAAACTGAATGTCAACAATAAACCTGAAGCTACATTACAATCAGGCACTTTACATGCTACACTATCTGTTTATAGTTCTCTGCTACGAAAGCATCATATACAGTATAGACCTGCAATAAATTCTAACCTTCATGAAGATTAGAATATCTTCTTTTTGTTGAAATTATGTTCATTCAACTTTAGATTGTGTAATACCATGAGATTTCTAATATTTTATTCACCACATTTTAGGGCTGCAACTAACCATTATATTCACTGCCAAGTAATCTGTTGATTATTTTCTCGATTAGTTGTTTGGTCTATAAAATGTCAGAAAACGGTGAAAAATGATGATCAGTGTTTCCCAAAGATGACGTCCTCAAATGTTTCGTTTTGTCCACAACTCAAAGATATTCAGTTTACTGTCACAGAGGAGTAAAGAAACCTGAAAATATTCACATTTAAGAAGCTGGAATCAGAGAATTTTGACCTTTTATTTTCTTAAAAAAAGAAAAGATTCAAACAGATTAATCTATTATAAGACTAGTTGGCAATTAATTTAATTGACAACTAATCGATTAATCACATTTGTATGAAAGAGAGTAGACTATGTACTAGAAACACCTCTCAATATAACGCAATACAATTCAACAGCACCACAAACTACAGCCTCTAAAATGACCATACAGTTGAACTGACCCCTTTGTGAAACAGGTGTACTTTATAGTATATAAATGATGTTACAAGTTTTACGCTATTATCAGTAGCTCATAGGAACCCAAATAGGTTTATTTTTTTTTTATTTTTTTTTACATCTTATTGTGTTTTTTAGCTTCCATGGTAGTAACTGTGATGATATTGCACTTACTGCAGTATGCAAGACATTTCTGACTGAACACTTATAAAGAGCTTAATCTGAATACTGGTAGGTATTATTTACATATAATATACATATATGTATATAGTATAATATAAGAATATACAGTATAAACTCACTGTTCCCTGAGTTCTTTTGTACAACATGTAGCTCTGTCTCCCTCTGCAGACCTCGACCCCACATTGCAACACCAATACAAAAACATCATACACTTGAACTTCTAAATGTACTTCTTATAATGACAGTTACACTGACTACCTAAAGCTTGAATTCAAATGTGATTTTCCTTATTAACATGCATGTTTATGCAGTAACATATTGCATAATAATATAAAACCAGATCTTCTAATCTGTAAGGGAAACTTGCGGCTGATCAGGTTCATGTACGGATAGATAAAAATGAACTATAATAATAATAATAATAATAATAATAATAATAATAGTTATGATAAATATAATAGTAGCATAGTAGTCTTACTTGATATTGTGTATTTTTCGGGCCACAACTGTTGGAAAGTCAACTTCAAAGAACTTCCGTGGCATGAGGTTTTCATCCTACAGCACACACAAAATAAAGGTATGTGCATTAATTAATGCTTTGAAGATACTTAAAGGAACAGTGTGTAGCATTTAGGGGGATTGATTGGTAGAAATGGAATATAATATTAATAATAAGTATGTTTTCTTTAGTGTATAATCCCCTGAAAATAAGAATCGTTGTGTTTTCGTTATCTTAAAATGAGCCGTTTATATCTACATAAGGAGCGGGTCGTCTTCACGGAGTCTGCCATGTTTCTACAGTAGCCCAGAATGGACAAACCAAACACTGGCTCTAGAGAGAGCCTTTCGCGTTTTCACGTTTATCAAATCGGCCACCGTAGTTCTCATAAATGCTTGGCAAGTTTAAGTCGGTTGCAATCTGCAACCTCACTGCTAGATGCCGCCAGATCCTACACACTGCACCTTTAAGTGTATGTGATCCAGCCTATAGTCAAATCAGACAGGATCAATGGTGAGTCACATTTAGACCAGAGTCCTGGCGGTGAGCTGCAACTGCTACAAACCTTAAGTCTCCAAAACGTGGTGTCCAGTCCAGCACCCAGGTTGATGACTTGACAGTCGCACTCTGCTTTCCTTATAAAGGCGTCAAGGAGATGGTTAACTCCTTGAACGCGGGCATAGTAACCTGTCAAAGTGAGATAAGGGGGACAGTAAATTCAGCTAATAAAACACACATTCCTCAGACTATTATTTTGCAATGCGGCTTTGCAATGTAGCATTTAAAATACTATCATAATAAGATCACAAATATGGAGCCTATATAAATCTATAAAACATTATGACTGTGTGAGTGGGAGGATTTACTGCTGCTGATAACCCCTCCCTGACCTCATTGTAAAGTGAGGTGTTGATAGCTGGTTATATGGACAGTCATCATCATTACTCTATGTGCTGCACACAGTCTTTCAACTCTGCAGCATGGTGCTGCAGACTATGTGTATTTTATTGATCCTGTGACTTGTAGTGCAGCTTATATAGTAAGTTGTACATACATGTCTCCCTTCACCAGAATAAAGAAAAATGTGTGTGAAAGAGTTGACTGCATCACTTACCTCTATTGATTTCAGGTGCCTTCCGCTCTCCTACAGATCTTACGAAATACTGGATATATGGGTCCTTCCAGTAGCTTTTACTGGTAGCAAACCTAGTGTATGAATTATACATTTGATGAGGAGGTGACATACAGACCAGTAATTATGTATTCTACATAATAATAATTATTTAACCAAACTACCCCTGAACGTTCTGCTGATTGCACAAAGGATCAAGACCAATCTCTGCAGATCATCTATGCAGTTTTCTGCTCTATTTTAGGTTTTGCTGATGGTCCACACTCTACAGTCTGATCCATACATGTCTCACAACAAACTGCCCCATAATAATAAACCATTGGCAGCAGAGTATACAGTACATGCTCACTCCAGAGCCAGTGAGAACATGTGGCTAGTCAAAACAACTAGCAAACCAGAGTTCATATAAAATATACAGTATTTTTCAGGGATCACCATGAGATACTCATGTTGCTCTGTGTATGCTAGTTATTGGGCATAATAGTACATAGTACATTTTTGATGAGATTTAGGAGAAGCAAATGATGGAGTAGCTTTTCACATCTTTTTTGATATATTTACTGTATTGTTATTGTTGTTATTATATATATCTTGTCCTAATTGTTTGTTTTCACTATTATGAAGTCATATTATTTCTTTATATTAATCTTGTCTCTAGGTGGAGGCTTCAGATAAGCCCAGTGATTTTTTTTGCCTCTTCCTGCACTGGATATTATTCATTTATTTCTTTGTTATGTTGTATAGTCTTAAATTGTGCAAAATAAATAAATAAATAAAATAAAAATAGCACATATTACCTGTAACTATTTATTAATTTATTTTTTTGTTATGTTGTATAGTCTTAAATTGTGCAAAATAAAAAATTCAAAAATAAATAAAAATAGCACATATTACCTGTAGCTATTTATTAATTTATTTTTTGTTATGTTGTATAGTCTTAAATTGTGCAAAATAAAAAATTCAAAAATAAATAAAAATAGCACATATTACCTGTAGCTATTTATTAATTTATTTTTTGTTATGTTGTATAGTCTTAAATTGTGCAAAATAAAAAATTCAAAAATAAATAAAAATAGCACATATTACCTGTAGCTATTTATTAATTTATTTTTTGTTATGTTGTATAGTCTTAAATTGTGCAAAATAAAAAATTCAAAAATAAATAAAAATAGCACATATTACCTGTAGCTATTTATTAATTTATTTTTTGTTATGTTGTATAGTCTTAAATTGTGCAAAATAAAAAATTCAAAAATAAATAAAAATAGCACATATTACCTGTAGCTATTTATTAATTTATTTTTTGTTATGTTGTATAGTCTTAAATTGTGCAAAATAAAAAATTCAAAAATAAATAAAAATAGCACATATTACCTGTAGCTATTTATTAATTTATTTTTTGTTATGTTGTATAGTCTTAAATTGTGCAAAATAAAAAATTCAAAAATAAATAAAAATAGCACATATTACCTGTAGCTATTTATTAATTTATTTTTTGTTATGTTGTATAGTCTTAAATTGTGCAAAATAAAAAATTCAAAAATAAATAAAAATAGCACATATTACCTGTAGCTATTTATTAATTTATTTTTTGTTATGTTGTATAGTCTTAAATTGTGCAAAATAAAAAATTCAAAAATAAATAAAAATAGCACATATTACCTGTAGCTATTTATTAATTTATTTTTTGTTATGTTGTATAGTCTTAAATTGTGCAAAATAAAAAATTCAAAAATAAATAAAAATAGCACATATTACCTGTAGCTATGGCGTTTAAGTAGTAGGTTAATTGTTTCACGCAGCATTACCTTTGATATGCATTAACTCTCTTCACCCAAACACCATGCAGTTAAAGCCATATTAAGGTTAAATGATGAACTTTGCTGCTGCACATCCTGCTGGTACCTTTTACAGATGGTTGCATCGTCACAGGTCGCCCTCACTGCCTCATCGGCAGTGTCCGTGTCTGTGAAGGGCTGCCGAGCTGCCATCAATGATCCTTCTTGTCCTGATGTGATGTCGTGATCTTTAAAGCTGTGACTGCAGCATCACATCCTCTCGTCCACCTACTGTACACACTGGATAGCTACAACAAGCTAACGGGCTAGCTCAGTTTCTGACAGATGGGGTTATTTATCAAGACGGAGAAGAAGGACAATAACTCTGTGAGTGTAGTCGGGTTGCTCGAGTATTTGTGTTTAGTAAACAAACTACGAGTTGGATGAAAATGAGCGGTATTTAGCAAAGGGAGTTCAATGTTGTTGGCTAATAAACAACTCGCCGCTAGAAATGTATGAACACTTCCGGTTAGATGATAAACACTTCCGGTTAGCGTTTTTCAGATTAAAAGTATTACTACTGTTTCTATGCGGTAAAAATGTGTGTCTCATTTCGTCTCCTCCACTATGTGGATCACTTTGGTTTCTATTATTTGTAATGAATGATTTTTTTTATTTTAGAAAATGTAAGTACAATAACAATATATGCATACAAAACTGTTCATGCCAGGGATACATAACAAAGTATTATTAATATTAATATTAATATCTATCTTAATAATAAAAATAATTATTATTATTATTGTTATAAATAATAAGTAAATAAATAAAATCAGAATAGATTCTCATCGGTCCATAAGAAATTTGTCAAACGCATAGTTACTTTTGATTGTCTTCTTATTCTTAATGTTTCTCTTATATGTATTTTATAGTTGCGTATGTATTCCCTACCTCATATTTTGTTGACCAATTTACTATTGTTGCTGCTATATTTATAATGTTTATAATAATGATTATATTTTACTTCATTATTGTTATTCAATTGATTGATTGATCAATTGTCTATTATACAGGGATGAGAGAGTAACAAACAGGAACAAAGAATCTCACTACCATGTCAATGTGTATGTGATCAATAAACTAAACTTGACTTGACTCTTATCGTGGTGCCATATTGTCTCAGTCATTGATAAAAATGTTCAAAATTAGGTTTGGAGTCCGTCCATCTTTTCTTGTGATTGTGGAATTTTCCCAAAATTAGAATTAACTGAACAAAGAACGTAATATCTTTTCCTTCTCATTATCTTCAAAACATATAAGAATGTCCTTTTCCTGAAATTTAATTGTTTGCCCAGTTTTCCTTCATAAATAATGTTCAGCACCCACCCAAAATATTCTGGTATACATAAACTGCTAAAATAAATGACACATTGTTTCTTTTTGTAGTTCACAGAAAGTACAAGAATACTCAATATCAATTCTAAATCTCTCCAATATCTTTTTTGCATGATGTATGCGATGTACAATTTTAAAGGAAACTTCTTTAGCTATATTACTGAGACAAAATTTGTCCCCAACCAACCGAATGTTTTGCCAATTAATTTCTCCTTAAAGCTAAGCCCAAAAGGTAGTAGGTATTCTAACCCAATTCAAAATTAGGAAAATGGAGATAAAGTGATTCTACTGACTAGTCAGAAATCAACTAAACCAGTGAAAGATGCATGTGCCTGAATAAGAGGCACCAGAACCAGCCAACCACTTTCATTTCTTTTATTCTGAGGATGAGAGTGAAGACAGCTGGGATGATAAAAGTGAAAGCACTGTCCCGCTTTGGGGAATTTTCCAAATTTACAAAGACGGGAAAACATTAAAAAGGTGCAGAACAGTAACAGGACATCCATCAAGTCCCGTGTGAAATATGGAATTCATAGCCACATTTCCTCAGAAATTGTGTCGACAAATCCTGTGACTGTCAATACAAAGCCAACCTCATTAAAGCTGAAGTAGGCGAGACTGGAGCAAATATGATTAAAAAAAGTTATTTTTATAAAACTGTCACTATATCCTGACAGTAGTACATGAAACAGGTAACCTGAAAAAAATCATGTGCCTCTGTGTCCTCTGGTGCTCCTAACGGCATCTGCAAGATTTCACAGACCGGAGGAAAACAAGCAGTCAGAGCTGATGTGATCTGTCTATGAGAGCTGGCTGTCAATCACTCGCGAACTCCAACCAAACAGTCAAACTAGGCAGCGCTGATCAAATATGAATCAATATTCCGTAACTGTAACGTCTATTTCTCTCCTTAAATGTTTTCAGAAACATCTTGTAGTGGACTGTTTAGCTGTAAAATGAGAAAGTTTGTGCAGCCATTGTAAAATCTGGTGAAGGAACGCCAAGTTACATGACCAGAGCAGAGCTAATAGGAACGCTCTCTCTCTGAAATGACCTGTGATTGGCCAAAGTCTAGATTAGTCTAGAAGTCTAATCTAGATTTTTTTAAAGCCTGAAAACAGAAGTGCAGAAGCCTAGTTATCTCTCAGAACACTTGAATTACAAAATGCTGAAAGGTTATTATGGAATTGTTGCTCATTGATGCCAAAAATATACTGCCTACTGCCACTTTAAGTCTGGTACGTCCAGGGCCGGCACTAGATCTTTTGGTGCCCTAGGTGAAATTCGGATTTGGAGCCCCCTTTTGCCAACAAAACAGCCCTGACCCGTCGAGGCATGGACTCCACTAGACCTCTGAAGGTATGCTGTGGTATCTGGCACCAAGCCGTCAGTAGCAGATCCTTTAAGTCCTGTAAGTTGCGAGGTGAAGCCTCCGTGGATCGGACTTGTTCGTCCAGCACATCCCACAGATGCTCCATTGGATTGAGATCTGGAGAATTTGGAGGCCGAGTCAACACCTCCAACTCGTTGCAGTCCACATGATGTAAAAGAAAACATGATTCATCAGCCCGGGCCACCTTCTTCCATTGCTCTGTGGTCCAGTTCTGATGCTCACGTGCCCGCTGTAGGCCGTTGCTGACACACGGGTCAGCATGGGTCACCCTGACCGATCTGCGGCTATGCAGCCCCGTACGCAACAAACTGCTCCTCACTGTGTGTTCTGACTCCTTTCTATCGAAACCAGCATTAACTTTTTCAGCAATTTGAGCTCCAGTAGCTCTTCTATTGGATCGGACAACACGGGCCAGCCTTTGCTCCCCTCGTGCATCAATGAGCCTCGGGTCTGACCCTGTTGCCGGTTTGCCGGTTTTCCTTCCTTGGACCACTTCTGGTAGATCCTGACCACTACAGACCGGGAACATCCCACAAGAGCTGCAGTTCTGGAGATGCTCTGACCCAGTCGTCTAGCCATCACTATTTGGCCCTCGTCAGAGTCGCTCACATCCTTACGCTGGCCCATTTTTTCTGCTTCCAGCACATTAACTTCAAGGACAAAATGTTCACTTGCTGCCTAATATATCCCCCCCACTGCCAGGTGCCATGGTAACGAGATAATCAATGTTATTCACTTCACCTGTCAGTGGTCTTAATGTTATAGCTGATCGGTGTATCTTAAAGTGATAGTTTGGGTGTTTTTTAAGTGGGGTTTTATGAGGTACTTATCCATAGTCAGTGTATTACCTACAGTAGATGACGGTCGGCACGCACCCAGTTTGAAGAAACAGACAGGAGTTACCGCATGGAAGCAAAGCAATGTACTGCTGTGGATGGGGGCAGCAGCAAAACCTAAAAAAATCTAAATCAGTTTAAGTGCATTTAATATATACTATTTTCACCACTTTAAATACATCCTACAGTTTCAGCACAACACTAGACTTTAGCTGACACTAAATATTTCCAATGGCTCTATGTGCTGAATAGATGCAGCAGCCAGAACAGCTTCACGTAGACAAGCCAACACCAGAGGATGCTGTGGCTCACACAACCGCGTCAAATACAGGGGCAAAATACACTGCTCTGCACTAATCGGATCAAATACAAGCTTTATATTACAGAAGTGTTTAAATGGTAAAGAAGCCCCCCCCCAGCTAACAGTGACTTAATTGATACATTTACATGTTTGGGAAAAAACAAACAAAAGGTTGGATTAGGAGAGAAAAACAAGAATCTGACTCTCAGCACCGAATATTAATGACTTGATTAATGCTTTTATCAGAGAAAGAGTATCAGTCTGTCACTTTTGTCAAAGCAGTATTTAGAGGTGTTTAAGTGCCTTGCTCAAGGCCACATCTGAGTGTGATTCAAGGCATTTCTCAATCATTTCCCCATCCAGAGTAGAGCGGCTGCACCACCTGCCAGCATCAAAACCTTTCAGCTGCTGCCGCCCCAGGATGATATACTGCCATGGGACCCTGTTCATCTCCAGTCAATGCGTGTGAGTGGCTACTGTATCTTTTCAATAGACGTTCCAAATGATATGGCCATAACAGATGCAGGTCATGAATCAAAGGTCTTAAACCACCCGGCTAGCTGATCTGTTCAGCAGGCGCTGCTGTGGTCCGATGTCCTCCTGGATACACACCATGGAGGCTCTACATAGAAATACACACAGAGTGTCTCTACTGTCCCGGTCTCTGCCGTCTGCCGGGTCCTCTCTACCTGGTGCAGGTCTACATCTGAGCCTCGCATCGGACCACACCGACTACTCCTGCCTTGTGTGAACTGAGCTTGTGAACGCAATGACCCCGGCAAATCAACAAAGCACGAGAGGAAAAGAAAAAAAAAAAATATGCGAGCGAAAATTCTGCACAGCATATCAAAGCATAACTCTTGTACCCTTTAACTTGGCCCAACTCAAATTAGAAAAACATAAAAGGATCACACATGTTTCGAATATGCTGGATTTTAATTGATAATAAATTGTGCTTTTGTAGACCCCAGACTACGCATTGAAGTGGTTAAAGGTGTTTTTTTGTTTTTTTAATGGACATAAAATCAGAGGAGAAGAAAAATAATTGATGGTATTTGAGTTGTTTTGAGTTGGTTGAACTAGTTCCCTCAGCTGAACTGTAGACCGCACCTGCGATTGCTATAAAATTCACCAGTTGGACTCAATCCAAGACACATTAGAGGGACAATAGAGTGCACATATGTACCACCGACAAGCATTAAGAAACCAAACATTCCTCCAGAAGTACCAGTCTGTGGTGTAAGAGACTCTAATCAAGTGGTTCCCAACCTTTTTGGCTGATCCCATAAAATGTTGCAAAGCGAGGCGTACCTTGTAGTTTAGGGGTTAAAGCCACGAGCCACAATGTCCCAGGTTCAAGTCCCTCTCTCTCTCTCTCTCTCTCTCTCTCTCATTTACCGGTGTCCCTATCTAAAAAATACAGAAGAGTATTAAGGGCCGAACGCTAGTAGTTTGATTTATTCTCAAAAGTTCGATGTTTATTTCTCAACATTTTGACTTTATTCTCAAAATGCAAAAACAAATAAGATTTTTTCTTATGCCTGCCACTAATACTGAAAGTTTGAGCTTATTCTCGACATTTTGACTTTATTGTCACCATTTCGATGACGTTATAATCTCTGTGTGGATATGAGTTGTGATCAGTTCAACCAACAATATTAGATAGGGTCATTTTGAAGGATTGTTTAGAAGCCTGAAGAAGTGAAAGTATCCCAAAAAACAAATTAGAGAAAAAATTAATTTTGTTAGAAGCATTTTCCTTTTTTTTGTGCCAATATTACTTTACTAATTTTCACATATTCACTGGTACCATATAAATGTGTTGATAAATTATATCAAATCATACTGTAATAAAATTAAAACAGTTTTCTCCAATTCCCAAAACATCCCACTCGACAAAACAATGAAAAAATGTATACTAAATTTGATACTAAATTGATGCAAAATTTGACTTACTACCTCATAATTGTGAATTAGTGAGTCATGGTACTACAGTATCTCTACTAGGTTTTAGGTTCTTATCATGCATACATTTTCATATATCTCTTTCTTTTCCTGGCAGAAATGAGCTTCCATAAATCCACACACAAACCTAAATACATGCCCGCATAGACACAAGCATGCACCAGTATACCCTATAATCTAAACATGTACCATTCATATACATCTATAGATTTACAGATGTACAAACCAAAAAAAAAAACCCACTTTTTTTTCTTTTATAACTGTTGTATATGCATACGCATGCATGGAGTGATTTATCCCTGGATTCTTTGCGTGGTTTCCCAACCCTGACGTTGGGTACCAAGACCCCAAACTCTGAACAACTCTACACGTATTTTTCCTTTCAGCTATGAAACATGAATACATAATGAATCTATATTTTATTTGATCAAACTTTTGGAGAGTAATCACAACGGATCATGCTCTTAGTGTTCAAGATTCAAATTCTGTAGAAGCTGCGATGATTTATTCATTAAATCAGCTGTAGATAATCACAAATAAAACCTTCAACATTATTATATATATATATATATATATATATATGCACATGCAGGTCACACAT
>CAKAOI010003316.1:3046-21356 GCA_916701655.1 Sebastiscus albofasciatus
CTCCCTCTTACCTTCAGCCTGCTGCTATCCTGCTAAAAGACTTCCTAAATTGTTGAAATTGTACTTACGGAAAGCCGTTAAATAACAAACATGACCAACTCCCAAAGCCGTAATTCTACCTACCTCACTCGTTGTTTTTTTTGCCATGGTCATGCGCTGTAAATGGTGTATCATTTATTGTTATTTTGTCCATTATCTTTAACGGGATACTAAAGGAATTTAAATATTACACTTCTATAAATCTGGATTACTCATTAGAGATAGATTTGAAAAAGAATGGTCAAAATCGATGTAGCAGAGGCCGAGACATCCTGACTTTTCTACTATGGGTAAAGCTAAAAAAAACACTGGATCCTACATTTCCCATAATACCATCAATCGCATCTTTTCGTCGGGACAACCCTGGTGACATCATGAGAGTTTTATTTCAGGCTCAACAAGCTCCTCCAGAGCCACAGAAGACATTACTGCAGCAAAGACTGAGTACTATTCCCCTTAATTGACCTATATTTGTACAATTAGTGGAGTGTCCCTTTGTTGTCGGAAGGGCCAGGAAATCAACAAATACTCTGTGAAAGATGTGTCTCCATTATTAATACAGTAATCCAATGTAGGGCTGCAACTAGCTGTTGTTTTAATTACTGATTAATCTGCTGATTAATCGTTAAATCTGTAAAATGTCAGAAGATAGCGACAAATGTATATCCCATTTTCCCAGAGTCCAAGGTGATTTATTCAAATGTCTTGTTTTATCAGACCAACAATCCAAAAGTCCAAAGATGTTTAGTTAAAGGTGCTAAATTCGATATCCAGAGCATTAATATAGCAGCAAACAGCTATTTGTTACGTAAAGATATAGAGGAGTAATGTCTACCTGAGCAGAGAATGAAGTCGCTCTCCCTCTGTGTGTGTTGTAAGCCGAGCTTCTCCGTGCTTTGTTGACAGAGCCGGGCTGGCCATGCATGCTTTTTAGCGCATGGCTAGCTCACGGCCGCTGCTCTGCACTGCTCTCATACAGCGTCTACAGCTGATAACGCCATTCCAACCCAAGGTGCAGTCGTGGAAGTGTAGCACCCACCGTCTGGTTTCACCTTAGGTCAACGCTGTTATCTCTGAACAGCACTTTCGCCATTTATGTTGAGAGGAAATAGAAATGCTCCCAAAGCCAGTATTTAGCACCTTTAAAGGCGCAGTGTGTAGGATTTGGCAGCATCTAGCGGTGAGGTTGCAGATTGCAACCCACTGAAACTTCTCCAACAATGCTATAACAGAGAAAAGCAGCAAATATTCACAACTGAGAAGTCGACTTTAAACCTCTTTTCCACATTTTGGTAAAAGGCCTTACAAGGACGGAATGGTCTGCAATTCCCATCTCTCCAAAATGGTGACCCTTTCTTCTTTGTAAGGATGTTTTCCAAGAAATGGAAACTGTAGAAGCTTCTACAAATGCATTCTTTGTATTCTGAGAGTACTACCTCCTAACTTCAGTCACATGAGGACAGGACCACGGCTCATTAATGAAGAATCTCTGTGTTGCAGAACTCCATCTCTGATAAAAGTGATACCATATGTGCGCCATGCATTCTGCAGAGGTCCCTAAATCTCACCAGGGAGAGATGACAGTCCAAATCTCCTCCAACATATGATCCAAAAGTCATGACTCCAAAATAACACAAACACACTCAAACAAACACAGGACTTTCACCCAGGAGACTGCTGTTCATGTCCCGCGTGAAACCAAGTCAACTTATTTGACCTAAGTTTGTTACGTAACATACGTACTTAACTAACAGCAGTTACGTAACAAATTTACTTTTATTACATAACTAACGTACCTATTTTAACTAGGGCAGTCCATCGATTAAAATATTTAATCATGATTAATCACAAATTATTCACACATTTTTTATCTCTTCAAAATGTACCTGTGCTGTGTTTGTGTGACAGCTCAGACGCTGACTGATCTCGGCAGTTAAAACTCCAGTGTCCCTCCTGTTTTTCCTCTTGCCTCTTTAAGCTAATGAACTGGAGTCATAAATCCTTTGAATTGGATACGCGTCTCACGTAGAGTGAGTGTGGAATGTCAGCTCAAGCAGGCTGCTATGCATTGCTTCCTGTTTATTACTGTAAGTAAGTCATGACCCAAAGCTCTGCCATCATACGTGGCAGCCAAAGACCAGCTGATTATTCACAATCCTTATGAGTTATGTTTGTCTCTGAGGTTTTCCTCTGAGTCACACCTGCTAACATTCAAAACAGGGGAAGTGTGTGGTTATTTTTCAGGATGACTTTCCTTCCTTTGCTTTTGTTTGCCTATAATAAAAAAATGGATGAATAACTCATGGGAGTCCAGCAGGGATTAGTTACTAATATAATGGATGAATCTGGCGACGGCTTTGTGTGTTCTGTGATCTAACTGCGCCGCCATTAGGCTACTGTGGTGGCAAGTCGCAGCAGTGACTCACAGTGTCTGCTAACCGTGTTAACTGGTGACTTTCAGACGATTGCATCCCTGGTTGCTCGTAGTAACTTACATAAGGATAATAAACACAGATGAGTATGGATTTAAAATGGATTTAAGTAAAATTGAAGACTTTTACGAGGACACCTACATGTTCTGTTTGTGTTTTCAACAGCTGCTGTTACTATGAGCAACCACGAAGCGTTCGGCTGACAGTCACCAGTTAACACAGACACTTTCCGCCAAGCACGGATTAAGAATACAGAGGCCCATGGGCCATGCTGGAACAAATTGCGTTGGGCCGCCGCATTGGTGAGCCAGTGGACCGTTAAAAAATCCGTAAAGTTTTTACCAGCCATCCAGCCCTGTCTGTCTCTGGCACTCTCTGTGTCATTCACGGTGCGCATGAGAGCGTGCTGCGTGCGTGTTCCACGACTGGGCTCAGCTCACTCAGGTGGTTTGCTGCTCACCTGCTCCACCGTTTTCTATCCATGTTTGTTAGTTAGCAGCTAGCGTAACTGTAACTTTGTCTATTGTGTCGTCAAACTTTCACACCCTTACCATTACTGCCCCGCCTGACTAATTGTACAGCCAGCAAACCAATCATAATATTTTTCTTATTTGCAAATAAAGTAACTCTGCATTCATTGGTTCATATTTCAACACACACACACACACATACACACACACACACACACACACACTGATATTGATTTGATAATTTGATGAAAGACAGGATGAGGCCTCAGTTGGTGGGGTTTTGGAGTCCCCTAGAGGCCGCAGGCCCAGGGGCACCGGCCCAATCGCCCTGGTGGATAATCTGTGCCTGACCACCGCAGCCCTTAGACAGTGCTTTTAGCCCACTAACGTTAGCTACGCTAGCTAAGCAGTGTTAATTTAGCTGACGTTACTTGTTTCGACCATGTTAGGCTAACGTCAGTCAGCTGAGAACTGCTCAGGTTCTTCCCTAACTCCTTGACGTCGTTGTCAAAAGTAATGCTACATAGCAAGTAAAGGTAAAAGTAGAAAATTGTGCACTTCTTAGGACAGCTTGCGACTTGCGACTTGCGACTTGGGACTGCGAATGGCGACTTGTTTACTTCTACTTGTATTTGCCCCAGATTCTTGTGTAGATGACATTTTATGGGTTTGGATAAATATACAGTGCAATCCAGGTCATTGATATCCACGTCTGATGTGTTAGATTCTTTCTCAGCCCTGAATAGTACCACAATAAAGAGACAATTATACTTCATGCATTTAAGAGATACTCAAAATACCTTTTTGAAAAATGGGACAATTGACATTCTATCTTCCAGATCTTTGGGGAGACCGAGCCTGTCCGGATGACGTCAGAGGGCTCAGACTGCCGCTGTAAGTGCATCATGCGCCCGCTAAGCAAGGACGCCTGCGCGCGGCTGCGGAGCGGCAGCGTGCGCGTGGAGGACTTCTACACGGTGGAGACAGTCAGCTCCGGATCCGACTGTAAGTGCTCATGCACGGCCCCGCCGTCCTCCCTCAACCCCTGTGAGAACGAGTGGAAGATGGAGAAGTTGAAGAAACAGGCCCCCGAGTTACTGAAGGTGAGAAAATTAAACTTAAAACTGCTATAGAATATTTCCGTCATCATAGCATCATTCAAAGGATCTATAATTTAATGATGAAAAGTGTCTTAAAATTTAAGATTGAATATATGCATTCAAAATGTGGTAAAATAAATTTGTACTTTACTTAAAGCCCCTCTAGTGACAATGTTTATTACACTTCAGAATTGTAAGATTGGAAAAACCCACTTACAGTTTGGTTAGTGTAAGAGCCTTGTCAGCAGTGAAATATGCCCAATGTGATGTTTCTTCTGTACAAGAAATGGTGGCACGAGACCAAAGGTCAGGAGGTCACCAAAATCATTTGAAATGATCCTCTTTCACTGATGAATACCAAGACCAGTCTGACAAGTAGCTGTTGAGATGTATCTTGCTCTGGACCAAAACGCCGACTATACATGAACAGATAATGTAGATCTAACACGATTATGTAAATTAACGATGGACAGGATGAATTAAAAAATGAAACCCCAACTTTTTTGATAATTGATTAATAATAGTTTAAGTCAATTTTCAAGCACAAATGCCAAACATTTGCTGGTTTCAACTTCTCAAATATAAGGATGTGCTGCTTGTCTTTGTCTCATATGAAAGTAAACTAAATACCTTGTATTTTGGACTGTGTTGGACAGTATAAGCAATTTGATTTTTCACTGTTTTCTGACATTTTATTGACAAAATGATTAATTGAGAAAATAATCAACACATTATTCAAGTATGAAAATAAGTGGACTGCAGTGCTGCTCATTGCAGTCCTTGGAACCAGCCACAAAGGACAAAAGTAGTCAGTGCAAAAGCCACCAAGATCCTGAGAAATACAACGTTCATACCTCTATATTTTGCGGTAAAATAAACTCAATATAATAATCCATAATAATCCAGAGAAAGAAATGCAATAAGGTTTAGAGAGATTAAATACTTGTGAATAGAACTAAAAGAAAATCAATTCAATGAGAAGAAAAGTCCCTCCAGTTTAAAAGGTCATTCTTCAACTCTCTGTGACCCGGCTACAGTTGTATGAACATCTTTTGTGAACACGTCAGCACATCTCTGCACATACCTAAAACACACTTTCATTTTTCACAGGCAAGAGAAGCACGCTATGTACCATATGAAGCAAAAGGTAGTTCCAGATGTCTGACTCCACTTTAAACTTTAGATTAGGCCAATACATCTCCAAAGGAAATGATTTCATTGAGAAGGAAAGGTCTAAAATAATTAAGATGGACTCTGAATGAACCCCAGGAGAGCAATCAGTGTGGATGTCAATAGTGGTAATCAGAGTAAATGTTTTACTGCGGTTGAACAGAAGCACATAAAGCTGTCAGGTTTGTGTTCAGGAGATGTTGAATGACGCTAGTGCTTCTCCTTTTATGGCATGAATGACCAGCTCCAATCTATGGTGGACCTCCTGGAGGGAACACTTTACAGCATGGATCTAATGAAGGTCCACTCCTACATCAACAAGGTGATGTCTCAGATGAACACCCTAGAAGAGGTAGGCAAACACCTAAACTCATGCACTTCCTCATATCATTATAATCAAAGGGTTGCTTGGAGACACATTATTGAAAGCTGGTTTATTTGACTTTATATACGTGCTTATGTCATCCAATGGATTGTGATTGCTGTGATAATGGTGATGTTATCTTGCAGACAATCAAGACAAACCTTACGCGAGAGAATGAGTTTGTTCGAGACAGCATGGTGAGCCTCACCAGCCAGTTTAAGAGATATGAGAACTACTCCAACATTATGATGAGCATCAAGAAGGAGATCTCCAGCCTCAGCCTGCAGCTGCTACAGAAAGACTCCTCCGAGAGCAAATCACAGGTTGGAAGAAACACTTTCTGTGCTGTTTTATACACATGTTAGCATTAATTAATAGTATTATAATACTTCTAGTACACAAATAGACACAAAATGATCACAAAGATACACAAAATGAAAACAAAGAGACACAAAACGATTACAAAAAGACACAAAAATGACTGCAAAGCGACACAAAACGACCAAAAAGAGATACAAAATGACAACAAATAGGCACAAAATAACAACAAAGTAACACAAAATGACCACAAAGAGACACAAAATGACCACAAAGAGACACAAAATGACCACAAAGAGACAAAATGACAACAAAGAGACACAACATAACAACAAAGAGACAAAATGGCTACAATGGGACACAAAAATGACTGCAAAGAGACATACAACATCCACAAAGAGACACAAAATAACAACAAAGAGACACAAAATGACCACAAAGAGACACAAAATGACCACAAAGATACACAAAATGACAAGAAAGAGACACAAAATTACCACAGAGAGATACGTCATTTCTCGCTGTTTATAGTACACCATTTGCTCTGACCGTCTAATAATGACGTGGATGGGTTTACATCGGTCAGTGCGTCTCATATAGATGCTAAAGGGTGTCCCAGTATCAGACGACGAGGGGCACTGACCAAGCATCGCTATTCAAAGAATACTCAGACAACGGTTCGTACGATATCTTAAATCTGAATCTGAATATATAATTTACTTTAGAAATTTTATAAAATTAAACTTCCGTCTTCACAGGAAACTACTTCCTCAGGTCTAGGCAATCAAACAACTTAGCAAACAACTTAGTTAGGCTTGGGAAAAGATAGACTTGGTCAGGATTAGGCAATAAAACTACTTTGGTTTAGAAAAGATAGACTTGGTTAGGATTAGGCAATAAAACTACTTTGGTTTAGAAAAGATACTTGGCTAGAATTGGGCAATAAAATTACTTTGTTGTGTTTAGGCAACAAAACTACTTAACTACAAAAGAAAAGATTGTGGTTTGGCTTAAAATATCTCCAGAAGTGGCGTAACTTAAGTACGCAAGTTGCATGACAAATACATCAACGCTGACTTCTGGTTTCACACGGGAATGAACGCCAGTCTCCGGATAATATACTGTACGTATCTCTGTATTATCTCTACTGTATGTTTTCAACACACTGTGAGGCATTATCAATAGAGATATCACATGTCACTTTTTAAAATGTTTCACATGCCTACAAGGTACACTAGCCAAACACACTCTGTCATAAGCATAGTCAACATACAAACCCACAAGCCAATATTACCAAGTGTCTAGACATAACCAGAATGTCATGTTTACAGGACACTAATGATGAGAAAACCAAGGAGGCTGTAAAAATACCCAACAAAAAGACCCCTGCAGTCAAACTCCCCAAACCGCCCAAAGAAAAGGTCGTAAAGCCTAAGAAAGAGGTCAATAAACCTGGAAAGCCGGCCAAGCCTGACCCTACGGCCAAAGCCAAGGTGGTTGGCAACCAGCCTGGTGTGGTGAGGGGCATCACGTACTACAAGGCTGCCAAGACCGACGAGGACGACCACAGAGGAGGTGAGAGTTTTCAGCTTGACTGGGACACTCTGTATAGTGATGTGTTCATAGAGAGCCACCCTCTCTGAGCTAAAGCAAACACTGTGCTCGTACTTTAGCTGAGTTTGCACTCCCATCTGTGTGCGATCATCTGTGCGTGATCCCTTGTGGGTGTTGAAAATGATCCAAATTTGTTTCTTCAGCAATCTAATCTAACCCCACCTGACACTTTGCTGGACCAGGATCAGCCATCAGCCACAGAGTCAGAGTCAAGATCATTATTAGTTTGATTAAGTTTCCCATAGAGGATGATATAAAGTGTGAGATAAAGCTGCAATTGTGTTGACACAATTGACACTTAGCGCAAGACAATAAAACAGCAATAATAAATAAAACAACATTGTTGCGTGGCACACAAGACCACTCAATACAAGATTTATTGTTGTTTTTAGCAAAGCTGGTGTTCTGCAGCGCAGGATTGGATTGCTGGTGCGCATTCAGCGAACAGGAAATCCAAATCTTTTATTGACAAAATACATGGAGCTGATGGAATGCTGTCTCAATGGAGTGCTGCCACATCCATGACATGCCTTGGCTTCACTCCTCGCAACAATGTGTGGGGACCCTCACCAATGCAGAGAAAACATTTCCTGACTCCTTCCAATCCTCTTTAAGTCTAGTTGAGTGAATAGGTATGCTGCGTTTGCACAGGGCACACGCACATGACGCTGTCAGACCGTGTGTTCTGCCATGTATATGAACCTCAGCGAGCCCAGCCACCCTTGTCAAATCACTGCAAACCAGTCCGCTGCATTTCCATAATCTCGGGCAAAGAGCAGGATGCAGCTTGATACACCTTTATGCTTTTTCCTGAAATGCCTCTCTTCAAATTTAGTTACAGTGACACACATTGTACTGGGAGCTGCCCAGTGTAACCACAGTTCTCTACTGCTGGCCACTGAGCAGCCGAGTTGGAAAGTTGGAGTTCAGCAATTTGCTCGGTGTCACCTCGGTGGAAGATGTAGGAAGAGATGAAAATGTTACTTTACCTGCCTCCACTTGTTTATTTCCAGCCTGCAAACTTGAATCAGTAACCATGACAACTGACATAAGTTGCATTACCACTGCATGATTATTAGAGATGTTCCAACACCTTATTGGGGTGGCTGTGTCTCAGAGGTAGAACGGGTTGTCCACCAATCGGATAGGTAGCTAAAGAGTGACGCATCTTGCTTCTTTCTCATTTCTGTTGAGAGTTGCACATGCGCAGAAGCGATCGGGCAGGATGTACGGATTGGGTAGCAAGTGACACATGTTATTGTTGTTCCTGTGTAGTGTAAATGAGCTGATAAATGATATGATAACGTGATATTGGATCAATGCATATTCTCGCATACTCAACGATACCCGATCCAGCATTTTAGGCTGTATTGGTATCAGTATCAAAACAACTCTAATGATAATACTGCAATAAGTGCAGATTGATTTGAAAAGTCTGCCTTGCATTATCATGCAACTAGAATGCAACTTTGACATTGATAAAAGCAAATACAATGTTCCTTAGTTCATTTTCAAAAACCTAAAATATTATGATATTGTTTAGAAAGTGATTAGCAGTAATGTTAAGCATAAAGGATTGGACAGATAGACTATAGCATGCAAAAAAGCTAGCATGGTCCTTTAAAATCTACTTCAATATCTTCATCACAGAATCAAAATGTTTTTAAAAGGGTCTTTGATCTGTGACAAAAGTAGTACAATGTGCATCCCATCTGCTTGACAGAACGCAGACGGATGACATGTCCGTTTACAATGATCTCATGTCCTCTTTCATTGTCTCCACATAGAGCCATTAGCTGCACTCTACCAGAGATACGATGGTTGTAACAGATTTGTTTCTTTAGTTTGGAAATGTGTGTTACATTTAAATTCCAGGTACAATTTAAAACTCCTTAAATCATCTTACGGTAAAATATTGAAAAGCTCTCGGAAACCTCCAACTGTTAATTGTAAAAAAATAATTCTCAGAATATCGTTTCTACTCCTTCATCAGATCCACGTGTTCAGTTAGTGTAGGCGTCTCGGGAGGATGCACTGCCTGTGTAGCACCGCTGCGATCTCCCCACATCTGTCTGGCAGCACAGGACATCAGAGTATTAGGACCATACGGAGAGCAGACTCTCTTACTCTGCTAAGACTATTTGATTCAGCCGGCTGTCTTTTTTACAGCAGACCATAAGTGACTATAAAAGCCTGAGACAAAAAAAACAAGAAGCAAGAGTTTTACCAATGGGTTTTTGATAAAAGAAAATAATAAAAAACATAATGCAGATTTTCCAAAAAGATGATCGTATTCAGTGTTTTAATAAATTTGCAACAGTGTTTGGATCTAGAACATCAAAGGACACTAAAGGGTTCAGGATGATTAACCTCTAGACCCACCCTTTAAAAAAAAAACATCCTAACCCTGTTTTGGTAATTTTCCCCAGCTGTTTTGTTGCCACCTTTCAGGGGGATTGTAGATGCATTTAGTCCATAAATCTGTAACTTTTTTCCTTTGAGGAACCGTTATATAGCTAACATTACTGGAAGATATATAAGGTTGCAAAATGCAAAATGGTGTTTAGTGGCGCAACAGGTCAAGCAGCAAAATCACCTTCTGAAGGGGGTTGTGTCTAGAAGGGAACCAGCAAACTGGTGAAACTCTTGTGTGATTGTTAAGGTCATAGGCATTGACCTCGAATGGTTAAGGTCAGGACAGGTCACCGGGCAGCAAGTCTTCGTGAGATTTTTTGCAAGTTTTTGCAGATCTCAGGACAGATTTTGCAATTTGCGGTTTCCCTTCTAGACACGACCCTTCTGAGAAAGAGATAGTTTTGAGTAATGGAGAATAGTCCACATGGTTGTCAATGAATATTGTTTGTCATAGTTTTCATTGACAAAATGAAAACTGGCTGTTTGCACTTCATTTCAAACACACTGAGACCATAACACGCTCCATTGAAAGCCACAGATAATGTAATCATTTTAGTGTTGCAGCTGTAAATAACATTCTGAAGCATCTTGCTCCTATTTTTGTTAAAAGCAACATGTGGCCTCAGTATTGTCTATTAAGAAACCAGTTCAAGCTAATAGGCTGGGTTAGGAAGGAAAGAGGAGGATGAAGTTCAGAGAAGAGGAAGGAAGTTAGTGTTCTCTGTGTTCTGCACACAGCGCACAATAATAACTGTCCCTGCTGTCGAGGAGGAGCCATACTGTATGTACTCTACAGTGAATGAAAGGTTTAAACAGTATCTCCACACAGTACTGGAACTAATGTAACCATCTGCTGTATTTTGAATGAAAGAGAGCTTTGGTAGAATCTTAACTCTGAACGTCTCCTTCACCCCGTAGACCATTCCAAAACGTACACAGTCCATCATATCACGGAAAACCAGTCAGAGGATGGAGGAGCTGAAATGGTCCTGGAAACCATGGAGGGCACCGTAGCTGAACCCATTGCCACCTCTGCCGTTCCCACCACGACAACTACGACCACCACCGCCACCACAACTACTGGCACCACAACTACCACCACCACTACACCCACTACTATCACCACACAAAGTACACCAGCATCGGAAAGACCAGCCCCGACCATTGTGCTGGTGCTGGACAACTCCAACAACAACAGTCGGCCCTCTCTCCACAGAGCAGGTTCGTGTTAATACTCCTCTGTGATTAAGATCAGGGTTCTGTTGCAGGCTGTGAATGCAGTGACAGAGGCCAATTTAGCAGCAGAAAAGCATGTAGGTTCATTCTGCCAAGAAATGTACAAGTGTGAAATCAATTTTAAGCCCATGTTAATGTTAAGTGGTTCTCTCCCACGAGTTCATGTTGAATGTTCTGTTTCTTCCAGGGAAGATCTTAAACTGTGAAGGGACTCTAGCATCCATTGACCAGCCAGAGAAGCAGCACAGTTATGGGCGCAACGAGGGAGCCTGGATGAAGGATCCCCTGGCTAAAGACGGCAAGATCTACGTCACTAACTATTACTATGGCAACAACTTGGTGGAGTTCCGCAACCTGGACAACTTCAAGCAAGGTGTGATACAATTAGGTCTTTTTACAATTTGCCCACATATTTATGTTTGACGTCAGGGATTAACAGGAGTCCCGCCATAGATACAGGTTTTGATTCTTAGTTCACCCAAGCAACGCTAGATGAATGAATCATATGTGATCAGGCAATGTCCTGCAGCGGTGCCATAATTGGGGTAGGAGGCAGCTTTGGATGACGTAGGCTAATAGAGTGTTTCCCACAGGATTTTGTGAGACTGTGGTGGGTGGACATGCTCCAAGAACATTTTGAACATGTCAAAGTTAAATGCATCAATCTGGTGCACTTTGAGAGCAAAATTACGAGGCTAGATCTATGTAGAACATTGTGCTCTAGTAAACAATTTAATCATAACATTTGTATGGTTATGAATGCTGATAGCAAAAGGTCACACAGCATGGTAAACGAGACATCACCGCAGACCACTCGCACTGAGGATAGTGCGCCCCGGTTTACAGGGAGAGAGGGCGCACTGCGCAGAAAGAACTCCACGGTCCGAGGTCCAGGCGAGGATTGCTGTAAAACTCACGGTCGGGCCTTTCCAAGCAGACCTCGGCTGCGGCACATTGGACAACGCGCCCAGCGAGGGTCGGCCCACCAGTTGAGAAGTGTAAAAATATTTTGGGTTTGTTATGAAACTGTAGCGCGCTGGATGTCAGATCACTTTGATTTCATTTGAATTAGGCCACACAATGGTTCATTATGATTAGATGAAGATCCACAGCACACTCTGCTCCGCCGGTTTCAAAATGCGGATAAATATATTATTCAGTACTTTTTTATTGGGCATCAACGTAGGTCAGAAAAAAAATAGACTTGAAGCGTAAATAAACGCTTCAAGTCTATTTTGAAGCGTTTAACGTGAGACTCAGCTGAGACGGAGCCGTGCAGACAGCAGCTGATACAGTGATTAGTGACCTTAAAAAGAAAGTGGGACAGGGCCATAAAGTGGGGGGCCAATGGCCCCTTGTCCCCCTACTTCCGGTGTACCATGGTGTCCTGCTTTAATTATATTCCCCACAGACAGTGTTTCACTTCACCTACAAAGCTGGAGTTACATCCCAGTAACTGAATAGACCACTCTCGTACAATGGTCATTCATACACCGTGACCAATCTATTATTGGGTCGTTGTAGTACTGATGTGTGGTTACATTTTTGAGGAGGCGGATGACAGCTACGATATGGCCTAAGGCAGATGCTTTCTAACTGACTGAAAGACATGCCTCCCAAAGGGGGTGAAGGAAAGTTGAGGGGAGGGCAGAGGGAGAGATGTGAGGCAAAGATACTGTATGAGTGTAGCAGTGGCTGTGACACACAGCTCATGGAAGCAAGTACAGGGCTTTAAGGGGAGACACCAATGGTGAATAGGGTAAAAAATGTAATTAATAGATATCACCATAAAACTCTCTCAGTTGATTACTTACATTAAGGCAATTATTTTTTGTATTACAAGTTTCCTGAAAATCTATATTTAAACATGAAAAAGGGGGCATTATCTAATCAAATATGTGCTAATTTGCATACATTTCCTGAACAATAATCTGAACATTGGATCAAGTCAGGTTCAAAATTCTTGTTTCACTTTGCTGACACAATAGAGTCAAATGTTTTTACAGAGGGAACTTTGGATATCTATTTGTATCACTCCATAAATCAGAAAAACAACCATAAAAAAATACATTTTTGCCATGTTTTTAGGAATAAAATATATAAATCTGACTATGAATGATATATAAAAACCTTCAGAAAACAGTTGGGAATGAAATTGGAAAGTTTGGTGAATGGAAGTGCTACTGAAGTAGAGAGTTCAGAGAAAAAAATCATTTTGAGAGAACGGCCTTGTATTGTAAAATTCCATACATTTTGCAAGACACTACAGGGGAGTAGGGTAAAAAAACAAATACTGATAGATATCACTATGAAACTTACCCAATTGATTAAGACGATTATTTTTTTCTATAGTTTTGTAAGTTTTCCAAAATGTTATGTTTAAATATGCAAATGGGTTATTATGTAATGCTAACTTTTGGTGAATTTAGGAGAAATTTACAGTCACAAAAAGACAAAATGTAGTAAAACACCTAAATGTGTATTTTGGATGCTTTCTTTCCACTAGTATGGAACAGACATGTTATAGAAGCAAAATAGTCCAAAAACTCAAAATTGACCAGTCAGTGCATGAAAAACCATGTTTTGCTTGAGGTGTCTCCCCTTAAGTAGCAAAATGAAACGTTTATTAATCCAAGAGCATTGCAGCCTGAAACTATGAGCAGGAGAGGAGGGTATTGTGATTTGGTTTGGGGGAGGGAGGGTTCCACAGTGTCAGACTTTGAAAACCCCTGGCTTACACCATAGCTTTGAAGCCATATGCAGCTAAGCTGTAGCCCCTCAACACACAACCATAAACCTTTATTGTCTGAGGCACACATTATCCTTTCTACGTTCAAATAGCCACGAGGATCCAGTTTGCATGTATCCTATTTGGTGTTTATCAGGGCCTCTTGAGAATGACATATACTTACAGGTACATTTCCTTGGTCAAAAATCAAGGATAACCTTACTAATAGCCATAGCTAAACAGCCTAAATGTTCCTCGTCTACTGTTACCTATGATTTACAGAATAGAAAAAAGTGTTGTCACTTAAATAGCTGTTATCCATCAGTCCACAGTCTGTATTACGACATCCTGTGCTTGAACCTTTACAGAGACCTAGAGGAACAACTAAAATAAATTGTGGCCTCTCTGATTGGCTTTATTTTGCATGTGCACAAAACTGTGTAGATTCATTTGTACTCATAATACTGCACAAACTCAAACACACAGTGTAACCCCATCTAATCCACTTAGAACAACACCCTTAGGCCATGACTACGCAATGGAACATTTGCTGTCCAATCAAACATAACCATATCTGTTCTTCACTTGAGACTCACTGAAAGCCTGTGTTAATAAAGACAAAGTGACACGACATTAAACTAGCTCTGGTTTAGCTATAGCCCAAGATTTGGGGCTGAGAAATCAAAGTTTGAAAAGCCTTCATAATAGATAAAGTGGTATAAATTGTTGAACACCAACACCAATATTTTGGGATTAAGAAGTCATTTTTACATGACAAGACGGTTTATTTCAGTGTTTACAGACTGACACACAGATCTTCACTTTTATATCTATTTCATCATCCAACTCAAAACATCGTTATTATCCCAGCACCCTGGTCTAGCTCTAGTATCACCCTGTTTTAATGTTTAGCTGTGTTTTCTCTAATAACATCGATGACACTGATTCATGTTGATTATCCAACGGGCTCTGTGAGACTGATGAGATCTGTGGAATGTAGGTCTTCATTGTTTCATGGCTCCGGTGGGTGGGAAAATCAACTTCTTCCACATCGAAATCAACTGAGGAATTGGATTACACTCTCTGAGAGAGTTAAGATGATCTCCCCTCGTAGGACCTGGCTTGTTGATCTAGATGTGTTTGGACAATGAGCCTTCTAAATGCACTTACATGCGAGGCGTCCTGCAGTGCGGTGAGCTCACAGCTGTGTGCGGATGACTAGGTATTTGGAGTGGCAGTGATGCCTGCTGTTCCCCGACATGTGCTCTGGCCTTTCCTTTGAACTGGGCACAGCGGAGAGGGATTAAGAGTGTGGGCTGGCCTTATGGACGGGGATGGTGGGGGGGAATGGGTGTTCCACTGCACGTTGTTTTTGTCCTTCACTGGGCTTTTCCATTTATTATCATTATCTAAATCAGACTTCCTGCGGTTGGAAGGTTAGGATAGCAGATAGGATGTGATTAGAAAACGACACCTACAGTACACAACGTGTTTGTTCGGGAGTGAACTACTAAACAAACTGTGTCACTGTCACATGAAGCCAGTGTGTACACAGTCTGGCATTGTGAAAACATTGTCATTGGCGCTGTGAAGTGCATAATATCAGCTTTGCACACACAGTGTTGAATGTATCCAACACATAATCCTGCTTATTGTATGGCTGGCTGTTGATCAAACACATTTTAAATGTTTTAAAATGATTTTATGACAAGCTAAATTTACTATCAAGTCGGCTCTTCAGAACTGTTTAGAAGAGTTGCTTTTTGGGGGCAAAATTCAAGTCAATTCACAAGGAATCATAAAGAAACTGCATGTCAGTTGCACATCTTGCAGACCTGGGTTTTTGAACAGCATGTTGAACATGTTCCTGTCATGTGTTGATAATGTTGTTTGCATAGCTCTTTCAATGCATACCTTTTATGTTATGGGATATCATCTGTCCAAAACACAAGTCTTCGGTGTTTTCGCTTTTAAGTCTCACGTCAAGTCTTTAGAGCATCAAGTCTGAACCAAGTCGTTATGTCATGGCCTGGTTCGAGACCTCTGAATCGCCCCACACATGTGTGTTTGTGAAGGCATATTAGAGTCCTGCATTGTTTATTGCTCAACCCGAAAATCCAGGATGGAGTCTGCCTGTTGCTAACAAGCAATTGCGCACATAGCTAGCTAGTGTACCTGCATCTGACAACCTCCCAATGTAGCTCCCTTAACGGGGCACCGTAGCCAAGCCATTTCTCAGAGTAAGGGTGTTCATCTGTTCTACAGCTAACAATAAAATACATAAATATCAAAATCCAGTTGTATCAGAGGTGAAATAGTGGTCCATTCTGTGCAACAGAATGTGTTCAATGGCAAATGAAAATTGAGTATTCATCCATGCTTTATAATAAATAAATGCTAATGTGATATTCTTGTTTCTCGTAGGCCGATGGAGCAACCTCTTCAAACTGCCTTACAACTGGATAGGCACAGGCCATGTGGTTTATAATGGAGCCTTCTACTACAACAGAGCCTTCACCAAGAACATCATCAAGTACGATCTGAGGATGCGATATGTGGCGGCCTGGACACTGCTGCACGACGTGGTTTACGAGGACACCACCCCCTGGAAATGGAGGGGCCACTCGGACATTGACTTTGCAGTGGACGAAAGCGGCCTGTGGGTGATCTACCCTTCGATGGACTATGACTACAACCAGCAGGAGGTGATCATCATCAGTAAACTGGATCCCGGAGATCTGTCGTTGAAAAAGGAAACGACCTGGAGGACGAGTCTCAAGCGGAACTCCTACGGAAACTGCTTCATCATCTGCGGTGTCTTGTACGCCGTCAATGTGTACAACCAAAAGGAGGGCGAGGTGAACTATGCTTATGACACCCACACCAACACTGCAGCCATCCCACGCCTGCCCTTCACCAATGAGTACTCCTACACCACGCAGATTGATTACAACCCCAAGGAGAAGGTTTTGTACGCCTGGGACAATGGCCATCAGCTCACATACCGGATAAACTTTGTCGACCAGTGAGCACAGCTAGTTTGTGCTACAGCTCAGCTCACAGTAGGCCTGCCAGTATGGCACCTCAATAGAAAGATGCTCAGTATTTGACAGCCTAGAAGCAGCCATATTGGACTCAGGACAAAAGGACAAATCTACACCAGCCTTCCAGTAACAATGCACGCTATTCAAACACCTGACCTCACAGTGTACCAAACATACACCATGCCTCGGGATGTGACTGTACAACATGTTAATAGAATGGACAGTGAACACTGAAAATAATCTCACAGGTTGAGTTAAAGCTCGTCGGGCAGATCTTAGGAAAGCATAGAGATTTCTTTCATCTATGAAATGTCAGCAGGCTGGCTAACTAGCAGATGGATAGATAGCTATAAATGGTTAATTTAAAATAGGCATAGCATGTGTTTCATCATGTGAATGCATGACGGTGGATTTTGTATCCAATTTCTTACAGTGGAGTCACAACCACTATAGACGGGGGGAATGATTACAGCAACCAACAACTCTTTAAATGTACAATAATGGCCCCGAGTGACGTATTAACAGACACATCTGCTAATGAGACAATAGTTTAAAAAGTTGCTACAAAAACGCATGTTAAAGAAGTGAAATAATCAAGAGTCATATATCGTCCTGTGGAAAGACAAAAGAGGAGAGTTCAGCGGAGACACTTACAATTCAGTATGTCAAGAAATTGACCATACAGTATGTGCAAATGGGTTGGATTTGGCGGAAAAAGCTTTGCTCTTTGAGGGAGGTCTTAAAGCATCCAAACAGCAACAAGGATTTTGCTTGGAGGACTAATCTCCCCTGAAACAAACACATACATGAACTTTAGATGTTAGTGAAGTCAATAGTACGAAACCTTGACACCTAAATTTGGGCTGTTCAGCAGCAGCAAACCGTCTTGACAGTGCTGACCTTTGACGAGTCCAAAATGGAGGAAGCTATCTAACTTATTACTAGCTGTGTTTCACCATCCACTTTAATTGAACCCTCCTCTGCCACAGTACACAGTCCTGCGAGTAGTCGCTATGTCACCAAGCCTCTATAACACTGCCGATTTCATGAGGACATGTGGTTGAACTTCCCTGTGCCACTTTCAGGTGCGATTGGGTCTTAACAGTGAAAAGTGTCAGATTATATCCTCTTCAACTGGTAGCAAAGGAGCTGATGAATGAGCCATTGATGGTGAAGCATTAATGGGACAGCTGATCGGCATTGATGTGACTTCAGTGCCCTACCGTAAAACTGTACCGTAAAACAGGCTTCCAAGAAATACCCTGTGATTTATCTTTTGTTATTTAAGGCGCTTCATTTCTATATAGCTAGTGTTATTTGGCTCCACCGCCCAACATTTAACTCAACCAATGAGATTATTTCTGCCTCCAGAGTAGATCC